>JAWLRI010001102.1:625139-644655 GCA_034781795.1 Crypturellus tataupa
AGGCCCCTGATCATCCTCGTGGCCCTGCGCTGGACTCTCTCCAGCAGCTCCACATCCTTCTTGTACTGTGGGGCCCAAGAATAATAGCATAAGATAAAATAAAATGAAAGAAAAAAATCTTCTAATGATTACAGAGAGGAGGCAGAAACAATGACTTCTAATGTAAGAGGAGTTTATTTATAGAACTCATAATTTTTATTAGAGCAAAGCATACAAGTCCTGGAGAGCATCTCTATTTTTTCCTTATTGTACTACCTAGTATAATAAAATTTTACTGCTGCCTAAAATAAGCCTCCTGCCTACAAAACTTCTATTGCTTCTTTTTGTAGCACACCACAGGTTTAACACCATAGGCATGATGACTTCTGGATATCTTTTGTGTTTTAATGTTAGTTATATGATCTTATATGTTATAATGTTATAACTTATAATGTTAGTTATATGATCTTAGTTATATGGTCACTGGAAACCACAGTTTCAAAAGTATTTATGTGCTTTATCATGGTTACAGATGTCTAGTAAGATCATCAGATTACACAGAGTTTAGACTCCCTGCAACGTGTAATGCATGTACTGTTTGTCTCTCATTGATTCACAGAATACTTAGACACCTAAATCCTTTATGTATCTTCTCATAAATATGCAAATTGTGGTAGAAATTTGGTGGCTGGGAAAAATTCCCTGTATTTTCAAATAACTAAATGTCTGATTTGAAATTATTTTCCTTGGTTTGGCATTGTCTGCATGTATTTCAGCGCTCTTGTGTGGATTACTCAAAGCAGTTCAATGTTTGCAAGCCAAGCAGATCTGAAGGCCTGTTTAGTCAAAAGACAAAAACCCTGTAGATTCTGCCAGTAATGAAACACAGAGAAGAATTGCTTTGAATTCCTCCAATGGATACCACTGGAGAAGGGCAAAGAAGTTAGTCCTTCTTAAAATTGATTTTAAGCACTTTGCATGTCACTGAGTACCACTACACTTTGTCTCCTACTGATATCGTTGCTACTCTTCATTTCCTTCCTCCATCCTTCCATGCAACAGGACATTGATGAAGAGTTCTGAGTGTGTGCGACTACCTTGCTCAGAATTTTTCTCACATCTTAATCTGTTTGTGGTGATTGGTTCATTGTGAAAGCACTCAGTGGAGACATCAGAGAAGAGTTAGCACTCCACTCTCTCAATTTTGTTATCATATTCATTAATAATGAGTGAATTTTTTTTCAATATTTGTATTAGAGTGTTCATCAAGTTCTAAGTACATATAATGGTAACTTTTAGCTTGCAGTCCACACATCTGTGAAAATCCACTGAATTTAATGATAACTGTATATTTCTTATCAGTTGGTCTCAGTTTCAGGAAAGTTTGCTGTAGTCTTTCTTTTCTCTGCAGAAGCTCACAGGAGAATACTGAATATACCACCTTGCTTAGTCTTGTCTTGTCTATGCACTAGGGCACTGGTCAGAAAGCTTTATAAGGGGTAGGTCTCCTCATGAACACTTAAGTTTTTAAGTTAATGTCATCTTTATTCCAGAAAAATAACTGTTCTTCCTCGATGAGATGGAGAGTCTGGAATATGGGATCTTAAGTCTATGCTGTAACCTTATCAGGAACCTGGACTAGAAAAGCTCTTTAGATGGGAAGCAAAAGTTAAGCCGAAGCATCAGACTGATACATTTTGCTCTTGCTAGCCATGGTCTGTCCCTCTGTTCTTAGGGATCTTAATACGATTAGCTGAAGCTGAAGTAAATATCTGTTGGTAAACAAACTTCTTTTATACTGCACCTCAAGAAGTTAAGGGGGAACAACCACGATTATTTCATTCTTGTGTCTGTAATGTGCTAAGCAGCTGATGGCCAAATCTGAAAGGAAGGAAACTAGCTCCACCTTTGGCTGGAGCAGAACATAAACTTTGGAGATAAAAAAAAAGGCAAGAAGAAACTGAAAGATTCTTAGGACAAGATACAAATATGATTTGCAGCTGAAGGAAAGAAATATCATAAACATATGAGAATGGGGCAGGTTAATAAAGAAAAGAAATAAAAAAGGAGGAGGGAAAAAGAAAAGGAGGAACAGACACCAAATATGCTATTAAGATCCCCTGGACGGCTAAGACCACTTCACAGGCTAAATAATCTAGCTCAGGAAACTGTGATTATGATAATATGTAGCTGATGGGTCCTTCTCCTCCTTCTCCTCCCCAGTATAAAACCCTCCAGCAAGATTTTGTGTGTCGATGGTGGTAATTACTTCTGTCTCCAAGCTCAGCATGTTCCTCCTCTCCCTAAAAATATTGAGTTCCTTTACCCAGTAGGACCAAAAGCCTGCAGATAATTCAGTAAATACGGCAAATCCCATAGCAGAAAGGGCACCACTAACAGAAGTTTAATGGCCTCATAAATCACCCCCGCCTCCTCCCATGGCTGAGATTCCTATTAGCGGCTGTGGGTGGTAAGGGGATGGCAGGGTTAAGGAAATATTAATGCCTGCAGCCTGCGGGCAAAGGCTGAGATCTAAATACCGGAAGATGGATGTGGGGAGCTGAGCTTTAGCTTGGAATGGAATAGTGGATGTCTGCTCGGAAATACTGCTTGCTTGGAAGACATCTATGGAATTGAAGAAAGAATTCCTACCTGAACTCATGCACCAATGTGAGTTCCAAGGTGTCTATGTGAATGTGGAGGCACCCTGATGCTTATTCTTCTGCCAACTTATAGAAAGGCTTCTAGTATTGCTCTGAGGAGAAAAATATGGCTAATCTTGCAAAGTTACTGCAAACCTTAGTAAAAGCCTTCTGTGCTTGGAAAAATAAAAGAGGATGCCTTTAGCACAACCGGATATTTTAGGCAAGTGGGGCACAAGTGAGACACGTCTGGGAGAAAGCCAGGTAATCTGGGTCACCAGATGGGCTACTGTAAAGCAAAAAGGCAGAGGAACAGGAATTATCAAAATGCGAACAACAACAAGTAAAGGACATAACCACTTTCTTTTTTTTTAGCTAGGGGAAATCTCAGCAGAAAAAATTGTAGTAGATGTGTATGTGTGCGAATATAATGCGAGATATTTAAGAGAACAGTCCTGTACAAAACAGAAACATTGCCCAGTATTTGCTATCAAGACAATTCTAGCAAGACAAGACTGCTTTGTTTCTAAAAGCTAGGAATCAACAACAACAAAAAAACTAAAGATGTAATTTTATCCATCTTTGCATTCAGTCCTCACATCCATCCCTGCAACCTTAGGGACAGCAGGAAAAACTCCCACTGAGGATTACTTTGCAGACAGACAAAAGAAGGAGGACTCTAGAACACATCTGATTTTTTTTTCTCAACCCAAATATTCATATATTCTTTCAACTTAATCTTTAAAACCACAGTTACACAGTAAATTCTCCTCTCACCTCATTAAAAAAAAAAAAAATGAAAGAAAGAAAAAAGGACAGAAAAATAAGCAAAGGACAGATGTGTTCGGAATTTTCTATTTTTTTCCTCTTGTGCTTTGATTTTCACCCTCAGTTCAAACAATTTGATTGCTCCTGAGCATCTGATCCATCCAGTTCTGTTGTGCTATGTCACTGTGCTTGGTCCAAGGACATGTGCTATCTGCAGTTAGTGCAGAAAAAAAGGTAAGAATCAAAAAGATTCCTCCAGGAATTCTCTCCAGACACTTGTATCTGAATTTGACAATGCAATGAGAAAGATCTCAGGTTTCAAAACAGATCTTCAAGGATGTTTGGTGCAAGGTGCAATTGAGTTAACTGGTAATCTTGGACATATTTTATCTCAAGGGCAATTATATTTGTCCATCTGCAGAAGCTAGTTGTGCATATGTAAAATAAGACCCACTAGAAGGACCACAAGAACTTAAAATGTCTTTACTAGGAGAAGACCAAGAGTTCATTTAATGCAGTAGCCTGTTTCCAATAGCAGATGTATAGGGAAGGGATATGGGACTTATACAAGGTTCCTTCCAGAATTCGGTAATTTCCTCTGATATAACTGGAACAAAAAAAAAAAAAAAAAAAAAAAATACATATGGGAAAAAAAATGACAGTACTTTTTTAAAAACAATTTTTATCAACATATTATCCCTGCTTCAGAACTATTATTAACTATTATTATTGGGTAAAGCATAGAGCTGAAGTATGTTCTTCAATATTCCTCACTCCATTCATATGGGACTAGATGTGGATGAATTTTTTCCTTTCTGATTTTTGGATGGAATATGCCTTTTTATTTTTCCAATCCTACTTTTTTAGGCTTCATCAGAAAAAGCATCTAAACAAAGCAGTGTCAAAATCTACTAAAAATTAAAAAAGCATTGATTGTTAGTGATCTCCTACCGTTTCTGTCCCCAAATTTTCCTGCATGGAAGGTGTCTGCATTATTTTTGGTAACAATCCTGATGCAGCTTCCTGTTTGTCTTTGATGTTGACTCTTTAGGACTGAAGGAGCTCACATTCTGTTTTAAAACAGCAGCAAAGCTACTGTCATTTTGCACGGTCATCTTGCCAAGAATCATGAATATGGACTTTCATATTCTACAAACATCTGAGTCATGATAAGCAGGGGATATTATAATTATCCACAAGAGAGACAGTACATGTGAAGGTAGGACAACTGGAAATCAAACCAAAGCACTGAGATGAAAGAATACTCTGACATCTTCTCTGCGTGGGGTTAAGGAGAAGAAAAATTCTTCAGTTTTTCAGAAAGGACTGCCATTAATTTTGCCATTATTAATTTTGCTTTTCCATTCTTTTGCTCAGAAAACAAAACAAAACAAAAAAGTAGGCTTTATTTTGGAAAAAATCATTGCCCAGTATGGGCTATATGGACAAATTTAGGTTCAATGCAATGGCCTCAGTTCAATGCAAAATAAAGATCTGGGAGACAAGTCGAAATCTTTGACTATCTTTTCTATATCAATGAGAACTTAAGGTCCACCAACGTCTCAGCAAAACCTTGAAGGTAGACTGCATCAAAACAGGAGATGATCCATTTTTGTAAAAATGTCATAGCCATGACATTGTTTGGATATGACAGAAAGACTTTTTTCCTTTCTATATCAACAACTACAGCAATACATGTTATTCTTCCCTAACAATTGTGAAAGTGCCAGGCAGATGTGAAGAAAAGAAATCAGAAAGATTGAAAAAATGTCCATGTTTGTAAAAGATCCTTTAAAAGATTGTGGTTAAATAGAAACATTTCATAGTAAGTTCTACATAAAAAAATAAAAAGAATGATAATAATGATAAATGAGAGATAATGCTTGCAAGTAAAATTAGTATTTGTAACAGCATGGGATTCTTCCAATTACAGGCTTAATTCAACTTTTCTGCAATCAATGGTTATCCTAAACTAGAACAGAAATGACTTTTTAATGCAGTGAAACACTTACGACATATTTTCCTACTTCACCAGCAAGTAGGTCCATAAAACATATTCAAAGAAATTAAACAATTTTTAAAAAAGAGTCAGTTCATAGAGTTCAACTCCGTAGCACGCCCATTAGAATCATAACAAGCTAAGTCATCCTCCCTGATACATAACTTTATTGATGGACATTTTTCCCCCCAAAGCCTCTCTAGCATCCTTGTGTTTAGACCGTATCTTTCATAAGCATATGGAATCATTTCTTTCATTAACTTGATAGCATGAATTCACATTAGACCTTGATAGCCAGAGTTGGATTTCATGTTTCACATTCAATTAGTTACAAGAATAAAGCTGTTCATTGTGGGGAAGAGGGGAAGAAAAAATATGTGAAGTTTAAGGAGGATGAAGTATCTGAAAGGCTAAAAGTCTGCTACCTTCTGCACCCCAAAAAGGCAGAAGATGGAGGTACAAGACAAGCTTTACTGCATGGACATGGCCCATTTGAACTGCCCTGCTCAGAAGCACCTTTTCTATTCCCCAGCAGCAAATGGAGTCCTTGTCTTTTTTGAAGCCCTCTCTCTCTGGTTCTTGACTCTGCTTTCTCCTAGAAAGAAAGAGTCATCCGGCTCCACTGCCTCTAGGATGGGATGTCCAGTTTTGGTTGCACTGCTAAGGGGCAATGCATGGGACTATTCCATGTTGTATCTGAAGTTTTAAATGAAACAAAACAAAATAAACAGCAAGAAAAAGCAAGGGCGTGGGAGAGTTAAACATAACTAAATAGCTTGCTAGAGTTTCTACTTAAAAGTATTCTACCTTTTATTTTTTTTCTCTCTCTCCCTTTTCCTAGGTGAACTTTCTATGATTCATTGTTTCCTTGTCCAAAGGACTTTACATAATGGAAAGGTAAATATAGCTTTGGTGGGTACAAACCAGCTCTACTGGACTGGCACCTAATATAACTGGCCTGGGTCAATTTAAAAAGATTAATGGCATTATCTCTCTCAGGTACACCGTGAAAATGAGCATACTTCTGCAAAAAAGCTTCCCAGGCATCTCATTTATCTGCGAGTAAATAATTTGCTATAGATTTAGGCAGAGAATCATGATTTTTAACTTTTTCTCAGGGTCTGTTTCTGCTCAGGCATGTTAAGGCTGAATAGCACAGCTAATTTTTTTTTTTTTTAAAGCAGTTGTGCAATTGCTGCCAATCTCTTTTTAGGGAGAACTTTGTTGCTATTGCTGGTTCAGATTCGAAGAAAAGAAAGGATGCCCAAAATCCTGTCTTTTTTTTTTCTCTTTGTGTCTGTCTTCTAGTAGATAATAGTAACAATAAATAAACAAATAAAACTTCTGCCTTTTGCTTCCAGACTTTGCTTCATTAAAGCTGGAAGCAATTCTGTTATTGACTTCTTGGAAATAAGGTCATATTTTTGATGTTGCCATCATACATACAGCAGATAATGGACATGTCAGCCAAAGTTACTCACTAAGGTGCCCTTTTCAAAGTTTGGGCCATTGTATCTCATTAAGACAGAAACTTGCTGTATCTGAAGTCCCTAGGAAAAAAAAAGTTTATTCATATTAGTCCAAAAAGTAAATTAGAATCATGCAATAAAGTTCAAGAAAAAACAAATAAACAAATATAAACTTTCCTAAAAGGTCTCATATTTGCCTAGCTTTATTGCTGTGATAGGCAGAGCAGCAAAAGGTGATTAATTCTCTCCCATTGATATACCCTCTGTGAGATGGACTGCTGTTCATAGAGTGAATAAACAATAAACATGAATAAAAATAGAAATGATCAATGGAAGTCAAATACCTACAAAGGTATATATATATTATATATATACTCACACATATATATATATCTTCATATACTTCATGTACTAGCAGGGTCATTTGTTATTAAATCTTTTCACAGTATTAGTAGCATCTGAGAAGAGGAAAGTACCATTGATCTAATTTGCTTTTGAGATAGAGAATAAGTTTTAAATGTTGTTTACATTCACATTTTTATATTATCATCCTCATCCAGGAGGCTCTTAGGAAAGTGACTTGAAGTCCCTTTGTTGAAGCGGCTTTGTCTTTCATCCCATTTCATTAACGATAGAGCGAGAAGGCTAAAAGTGGAGCTAAGTGATTGAGTGACCACACTCAGCTGCACACACTTGGTTTTTGTAGCTGAGGAGCTCTGAACTCGCTCAGTATTTGTCTAGATCTCCAGGTGATCGCCTGAGATTTCTGGAGACTTTGTGCATAGGACAGGGAGCAACATGAACTGACTCTGTATTTTGATGGACAGTGTCAAAGACAAGATGTGGGATTGGAACCTGAAGGGGCACCAAGGAGGTAATCTATGTCCTTTTCTCCTCCTCAGCTCATTACAGGTGAGAGAAAATTAAAGAACTAAGTGCACAAGACAGAAGCAGGCAAGTCAGTGTGGCAATTCGACTGCCCTATTCACCCAGTGATCACACTGTTCGCTGAAGACAGGAAACAGGGAGGTGACATTTATCTGTCTTCCTTGATCTGTCTGGACATAGTCCCGTGCAAAAGGTTCCAGATGACTCCACTTGAACAGAAGGGTTGGACTAGGGGACCTTCCCAAAGTCCCTGTCAATCCCAACTGTCCTGCAATTCTGCAAAGATGAAGTGTCACAAAAGCTCTGCCTTAAGAGACCTCAGTCTTTGCTTTCCCACCTCAACCTGAACTTGAGAATTCCCCACAAGACCACGCTTATCACAGGCACATTTCATCCACAGCTTCATTGCTGTGTGCTTTGCTAACCCTAGCCCTCTCTGCCTATTTCCAAATATCAGTGTTGCTCAAGGCCTTGGATTGCTCCAGTTATCAGCATTCAGGGGGACTGGATCAATCTTGCTGCACATATCTGCTTCCAAAGCCTTTCAGATGCCCCTGTGCAGCCCTCATAAATCCCTGACCAGCTTTCCGGAGAAATGAATTCACCTTTTGGTGGTTCCACTCTGAGAGGCCGATGAGACCTGCGAAGAGCTCGGCTGCCCTCTGCGGACTGAAGGAGAGATGGGTCCTTGCCTTTAGCAGATAGGCAGCTCCATCTAGTGTCGCACAGACAAGAGACAGGTTTTTTATTAAATAATCCAGAAAGTAAAGGAAATATCAGAGGGAAACACTTCTGCGAGTGTTGATAAACGGCTGGCAGCTTCTGAAGATGCAGTCACAGGTGTAGAACGGTGCTTGCTTCTTCAGAAGGGTTGGCACGTTTGTACGTTGCAACCACAGGTCTCTGGGAACTGGAGATGCTGAGTAATTTGCAGGGGATTTTGCTCCTGGCGATTGAGCTTTTCTGAGCTGTAGGACAACCTGTGGTCCTTTGGTGGCATGCATAACATGAGAATTCCATGGTTTGATGCTAAAGTTTTCTATTGAAGCCCTTCATCTTCACATGTTGAGGGAGTTTTAGCCTTCCTCAATAATTCCAATCGAGACTCCACATATGACTGCTCTTTGACATTGACGTTTCTTTGATTCCTCTTCTGAGGTCTCTCAATGGCCTGTAGATGTTCTCTGAGGACATGAGGGCACCTAATGATTCATAATGCAGAGCTAGGCAGAAGGTACAGACCTCCCTTTGAAGGAAGAACAGTGATTTTAGAACTTTCATGCAACAAAAACAGAAAATAATAGGCAATAATTTGAAAATAAAGAAAGACTGGAAATGTGGCTGGAAAATTCCGCATTTTATTTTGAAATAGAGCAGTGTCTGGAGGTTGAATGGTGTTTGGAGGTGGGCAGGGGAGGAGGGTACACTTAATTTAGGTTATAGGCAAACTGTCTCTTTGCCTTGCCATGGTGGTGTTCAGTCTCAGTCCACTGAAAAAACAACCAGCTTCCTCTGTCCTTAGATGTAGTTTCAGATACTGCTGTAGAATCAAGTCCATATTTCAGAGTATAGTTTTGAGTTTGAGCAAGAAATCATCCATAGACTGTGTACCCAGATATTACCTTGTTGGCCTGCTCACCAACGTAGGATTCAAATCCGGAGTGAATATTTCTTTGGATGGGAGTCCTACAGCTTATTGAAAAGCCACTGCCCAGATAATGATAAAATCTGTTTTTTTTTTTTTTTTTTTTTTTGGCAGGTTACTTGTTGATTGTTACTTCTCAAAAAGGCCAGCATCCAGGAGCTTGTTTATATGGTTTAACTTTACTCTTTTTTTCCCTTGTTCTCATGACTTTCATTAATTAGCAGTTGTAATTATATTCCAACCTTTCTTCAGAAAGTTGGGCTTGCATCAACCTTGGTCTTGTTTATAAATGTGCAAAACATCATTTCTCTTGATGATTTGTTCACCTTTTGCTGATGTAACTAATATTTTCTTAAAGGGTTACATAATGGAGATGATTAATATTTTATTGATTTTAAAATTATTCCATATGATTTCATTTAGCAAGTGCATGTTAAGAAATCAATTATTTGTTCTTCATATGGAGCATCTTTTCTTGCCAAGCTTGCACCTTTCCATGTGCTTGACTTTCCTCAGTTGTGCAAGTGCACATAGTGTTTACTTTCTTATGTCTCAGGGTATTTCATTTGGTCTATTCTTTCTCATCCTAGTTCTACAAAGATGTGAAGAGATAAACCAAGGTTTTAAATGTATTAAAGACGTTCTTTTCTCTGGCTTTTCCATCATGGTTCATCACTATTTACCATTCTATCTCAATTTTAGTGTAAAAATTCTCACTAGAAAATACAAATTCACATCAGGCAAGATTTCCTGCAAATCCATACTGATTTTGGTAAGTTGTTTTAAACATCAAAATAACTAAAAAAAAAAAAATGAAAAGTTAAATTTTCCATTTCAGTATTTTTTAATGTCAACATGCCCCTCTTCCATTGTATATAAATGGATTGAGATTTTCTATGATCTTTACATAAAAAAGCAGAGAATTAAAGAAACCTAAGTAAACTATTCCTACTCACTTTTTTTTTAACCTGTAATCTTTTGCTTGTTAATGTGTTTCAAAAATGAAACAAAATGAAGCAAGCCAGTCAATCATTTCCATTTACAAGAATTAACAGCAAACTGAAAAGCCTATTATTTCTCCTCCTCTGCTACAAAAATCTCAGTTCATAATTCCTTGACATGCAATCTTTTCCTTTTTTTTTCTTCCTAACCAATAGCACTTGTTAGCTATTGGTATGTCAGCTGCCTGTCAGAGGCAAGACCTTTATCTCTGAACAAACAGATCAGAGCAAAACTGCACAAAGTTCCTAACGAGAGGTGTCTCTGGTCCAATTTTTGCCAGGTCTCGCAGTAGAAGACGTTGCACAATGAAGAAGGTACATAGAGCAATATCAAGGGCGGATGTATGATCTGCCTGCACACCCAAAGGTTTTAAAGGTTGACAGTTAATTTTTGCCTTCTTTTTCCCCACTAAAACTGCAGATCCTCTGCCATATAATGCTCTTTTTTGTTGTTGTTTAATTCATCATACATCTAGAAAACCCCCGCAAAGAGTCCTAGGGCACATACCACCAGCCCCTCAGACTCTGTAGGCCACTAAGTGCTCTTATACTTAACCAGCACAAAAAAGGCCAGTCTTCATGTTGCAGCTTCATGCTTTATGAAATGTCTTTTTAATTATGATGATTCTATCTTAGTTGCTCTTCCACTGTAATAAGCCTTTCTTTGCCAGAGGAGAAAAAATAATAACAACAAATCCTGCATTAGGAGGAAACATTTCAGTCCTTGATACAAAGGTTGCTGCCATCTATTAATTAACAAGGCCACGGGAGCTGTTTACATTGGTCTCAAATTAGAATTGTGGCAGCAAGTGATATTCATATCCACCGTAATGGGAGATTGCAGAAACAAACTAGTAATCACCTGGTCAAGGAGACCTGAATTAAGGTGATGATGTTTCCAAGAAAAGATCTAAAGATGTGTTCCTGGGCCAGACCTCAAGCATGTAATCAGTTGTCTTTTCAGGATGTAAATGTCTGCGTGTAAAGCAGTGCTAAGAATAAACCAATAAAACACTACAGAAGAGCTCAGGCTGTTTAGTACTTGCCTCCTGCTTCTCCTTCATTTGATTTGCATGACGGTTTGCAGTTTTAGCAGCAAGTGTAAATGGGACTGTTGCGTTTTTGGTTTGCTTAAGAACACTTCGGAGAAAATTCAGGGCCTGTTAATGGCAAATGTTATGCAAAAACATGGTTGTTCAAAGAGTTTCTGTTCAAAAAAGGGAACCAACCTTACTGTATTGAAATGTTTAATCTGAAAAGTTTTTTTTTTTTTTTAAGCTTAGAACCTTAAAAAAATGGTATAGTTCAGAGCAAATTCATGTATAACTGACCATATTTTTTGAGTGGCTATTGCAGAAAACTCAGGAAAAGGATAAGAAGAGAGAAACTATGCAGTCACTCTTCCAAGAGTATTTGCCAACTTCCGTCCCTTTGCAGCTCAGTGACTTTGGCAAAATATCCTGGGCCAAGGCAGACAATAATTTTATAATTCTTTACACAAATCTATCACTTGAAACCGAAGTTCTTAGGTTTATCTAAACAACTGCTGGCCACTTTGGATCTGAAAAATTGTTAAGCATCTGCCTGCAAAAGCAGGTGTTTTTCAAGGGTGATACATGGCAAAATGTCAGCTTTTTCTGTTTGTGTCATGGAAAGCAACTCTGGTGTTTTGGCTGGCCTGGGTGTAAATATTAATTCTTCCTACAGATCAGAGTAAGATGAAAGAATTTTTCTCTTACATTATTTTAGAGCTTTTGTGATAGATTTGCTTTCTGTCATCACACTTCACAAATGCATTTCCCTGGAATAGAAATGGAGAAAAAATAACTTCAAAATATCATCAAGTCAATATTACATTTTACACATACACAAAAAAGAAAGAAATAATCATTGTTACCTTCTGTGGTAGCAAACTAAGACTAGGAGCTAAGCTAGTCTGATCTAAGATAGAGACATATCATTTGCCTTAAGCTTCCAGTCAAAATTATTGTATTGCAGGTTCCAAGAATTATTCACTAGGTTTTGAATAATTAATTAATAATTAAAATCATTTATGGACAATTAGTAGCAAGAGAAAAAGTTCAGTAGACGTATATAAATGACAAACTATTCACCTTGTCCAGCAGTAAAAACTAGCTATTATGAATATAAATGGAATTGCTCCTGTTTAAGAGGAACTTGTTTTCAAGACTAACTTTGCTGTAGGTTCATGATTTATTACAAACTTTGAAATATTGTGGGAGAAGGCAGAGAAAGGCAGTTAAAATTAGCTTTAAAAGAAGTGAAATTTGGGGCAAATAAATGAGTTCATACAGCATGAAGTTGGAAAAACTAGAACCTCACGGTTCCAAAATGTAAGCTTGTCTGTACTGTCCTGCATGTATATAGTGCTATTACTGCTCTACTGGATATAAAATGAATCCTAATTCTGACTTGGCTTTCAGGTAGTTATATTGCATGTGAATTTTCTGTAAGAATTATTCAGCTAATGTTTTGAGGAGAAAAAAAAACCTTAATTCTCTGAAAATAATTGTGCATTGCACTAACTCTAGGATAATCCTTTCCAGAAAATCTTACAGTTGAATTACATGAAATTGGTAATGGAAAGAAAATGATTTTTGAATCTTTTCCTAACACAGTTTTATTTTGTTATTTGTGATGGCTCCTAGAAAAATCAAAGCAACAACAGACAAATACTGCACAAAAACATAGTCAGAAAATGGTCTCTTTGCCATGTACTTTACAATGGAAATAATGTAGTTAGTTTTATTATCCTTTGAAATTACTAAATCAAGTAAGGGTTGTTTTGTTATACAGGACTCAGGTAATTCACCTGCATTACAGAATTAGATCGAATAACATCCTGCTTCTACTACTTCTGTTTTCTTAATAAAACATATCCAAGATGGTCAAGTAGCACTAAAAATGGCATGCGCTTATTCTCAACATATTATGTTGCTGTGCTGCTACTGAAGAAAAATGTTTAATAGCAAAAAAGGTAGCAGATAGACCAATAAAACACAGTCTGTTCTTCTGAAATGTTAAGTTTGCTGAAAATAGAATCTCTCTTAAGCAATGTCTACAACCTTAAATTTGAACATTTCCCCCACGATATGCTCCAGATGGTGTTTTGACTTAATGATTTGCCAAAAGTTTAAACTCTTCCCTTGCTTTGAGTCAAACCAAGATTTCTTTTTAATTTTGTTGGTATCACCAGGTAGTGAAAAATTTAATTTTTGCACTAATTTTAAATTACTTAAGCTGCTGCATCATCACAATCTAAGCACAATTTAAAAAAACAAAGCAAAAAAAAAAATAATAAACAAACAAAACCTCTCCTCTTTGTTTCATTGGTCTGTTCCTGAAGGAGTTTTATGGATTTTACTTCCCGCACTTATAAATCAGAGGGTAAAGTGATAATTACCTGGTGCCATCATAACATGTTAACATTGAATAAAAGCTTAACATCAAGAATAACAGAATTCTATAATACTTTCACAACGGATTTTTCATAAAGAGATCTTTTGTCACTAATAAATGAACCTATTCATTAATTATTTGCTTTTATTACTGCTCATTCTTATTTTTTTTTTATTTGGAAGGATTTTTGTTTTCATCAAACATCTAAAAGGAGATATTTGAAAAAATCCTTTGACAGTCATAAGATTTTCTTTTATATTCAACCTCTTCCGGGGAAAAATGATACTAAAAATAAAGAAAGTTAGGGAGGGAAAGGGGAATAAGTAAGAGAGGAATAAGTAAGGAGAGGTTTTCATAATAAAAGCTGATATCTTTGCTCTGTTGATACTGGATTCTTTCTCGTTACTGGGCTATCAGATAGGATTAATGAAATAGTAAACACTTCAGCTCCTAAGAATTTATATGAATTTCTATTTCTTAAATGTATAGTGGACTAGATTGAGCAGTTACGAAGAAGTACTTTTCAAGGCAGCTTCTAGGAAATATTCACATGGAGGTGTGAAGTATTATCTTGCATATTCCATCTGATATAGATGGAAAATCACAGTGCAACAAAAACAGCCGTGAAGATGATTAAGTAATTGGAGCATCTGTAATACAAAAAGAGACTGAGAGAGCTTGGATTGTTTAGCCTGGAGAAGAGAAAGCTCAGAGAGACCTCATCAGAGTGTGTAAATACTTAATGGGAGAAGTGAAAAAAGATAGAGCCAGTCTCTTCTCTGTGGTATCTGAGAAAGGACAAGAGATGATGGATATTACAGAAAATTCCATTTAAACATAAGAAAACAGTTTTTTTTTTCAATGAGGATAATCAGGCACTGGAGTAAGTCATGAGAGGCTGTAGAGTCTCCATCCCTGGAGATATTTACAACAAAACTGGACACACTCTTGCCTTCCTGCAAGAAATAAATTAATATATAAAATAAACAAATCTAGACCAGATCCTACTGCTCTATGACTAGGTAGGCATCCTTTAGCTGGGACGCCTACAACAAAACAAAGTTTCCTCTCTAGAGTTTCATCTCTATAAGATTTGATTCTGTCTCATCTAAGGATTGTGTCGCAAAAATTCTTAACCCAAATATTTTGCACTCCAAGAAATTGAGTCAACCAATTTCCCTTTGCACATAGCTTGGAGCACTTGGCCTTGGGCACACAAAGTTTCCTCCTCAGGAAAGCTTCTGGTTCCTGCTATGATTTAATATTTCTTTAGTTTTCCAAAATACCAACTCTCAGAATAATGAGTCTGTAGAGAATAGATCCCATAAAGGATTTCTGTGTGGGATACATTTAACCAGTACAGTCAGGGGCACACATGATTCAATTGATTTAATTTCAAAATAAAAATATAATGATAATATATGACGCTTAAGAGTGCCTGCTCTTCTCCTTTTAGTATAAAAGGAACTATGCAATGACTAACTCAGCTGTAAACATCTGTAGTGTAGAAACTTAAAGGAGAAGAATCTCATACTTTCTGGAATAAGAGATAAATTCATTAGCTAGGGATGGTGCCTGAATAAGTATTAGAGTTTTGTCCTTGCCTCTATTGACATTAGTTATTTTATGTTGTTTATCTAATAGCAATAATTAGATAAAATTCATATATTTACAGAGAGTGATCTTCTAAGTGTGCACATCTTACCTAATCAAAAAGAACAGTACACCATTCTCCTACTAAATAACAGTCACTTATTTCTTACATTAAAAAACTGGTCAGTTCATCACACTCATGTTTAAGGTGTTTGTGTCACAACCACGTATCATCTTATTTTATATGGTCCCTCTCGGAAGTAATGCTTCTTCTAGACACTAAAAATTTTCCATAAATATGTCTGCATCCATATTGCATACGACTCCTTTCAGTCCTGGAAATTCATGGATATGTACCTCTAAGTTAAATGACTGAGTAAAAAGAGTCTCTACTATGTGCTCTGGTGCTCACTGTGTTGTCTTCTCTGTACATTCACGGACTTTGAGGGAAGCAGTTATCCCACATTGGATGCACACTCATTTCATTGAAATATGTCCTCTGTTCTGCCAAAGTCTGTCTGGAAAGGCATTTTCTTCAGTGCAGGCTTGCATGGCGTGAATACAGTAAAGATGAAGGGCCAAAGATGGATAAAACCTGGTATTTCTGGGCCAGTCTATAATCACCGCATTATTAGCATACTGTCTCATGTGGGTTTTGACCTAGCATTCCAGATCATTTCTTCCAGATCATTTCTGGGCACAATTCAGGTGACAGCACGCCAAGGACTGGTTCCAATAGACGGTACGGATGAGGCTGGAGGGAAAGAGGTTAGCCATGTGGACAAGAACAATATCAATGTCTTATGCAGCCACAGATACAACCCTGAAAACCCTCTCCATTGACTTGAGTTTTGAACTGCGTAAGAATAGTATCTTCCCTAAGCTGAGAAGCTAAAAGGAGTCTAAGAAGCACAGGAGGAGGTAGAACACAAGGCTTGGGGATTATTTATTTATTTAGAAAAATTAGTACTGGATTCAGTCTCCCGTCGATTGCTCAGAGGAAGGATTGACTCTCGCAGGATATGCACTGAGCTGACTACATTTACTGAATTTTAATGTGAAAAAGAATGCAACAAGGTGCAACAAATAGCTTTCTACTAGATTTTTCAAGGGCATTGCACTCTGCCCTACCACTGCAGGGAAAAGTACTGTAGAACCCACAGACCTCCTGCTATGGCTTATATGACAGGTTTGCCCTTTTCATCTCTTCTTCCAAAGCTTGTTTCAATAAATCTTAATGCACTGAGATAATTAGGCGAATGTAGCAGTAGTATCTCATTGAAAGAACAGAAATAAATTGCCTCAGCAATATTCTATCAATTGCTAGTGTTTTGTATTAATATCCTTAAAATCAACAGAGACTACATTCTACAATGAACAGGTATTTTGCTACACTTAGGAAGCTAAAGATGAAAATGAAGTTTTCATGTTTTTGACTATTTAGTATGTGTGGAGGGAATAGAAGTGGAAGTATCTCATCCCTTTCTTATGCAAAGTCCAAATGTTAATAATAATAATAATCTTTGTTAAGTGGTTATACATATAATGAGCAGAAATGCAACAGGCAAGTAACAAAGCAAAAATCCAATGGTCAGGTACCCTCAGACATTTTTATATGAGATTGAAGGAGCTGCTTTAAATAATGCAAGTGAAATCTGTTTCGTAGGTGTACTGTGAGTGGATGATATATCCATGCAAGAAGCTTAGCATGCTAAGGTGAAAGAGTAGAACAAAACCACGACAGAATGAAATCAGGTGTAAGTAAGGGAGGGTGGCCAGGCATTGTTCTAGCTTGTTCAAGTTGTCTTTGAGAAGCAGGTGGCATGAGATATATCTTATTCGATCTCAGATTCCTCCACCTGTAGGAATCTAGGGACATTTACCTAGCTAGCCACAAGCTGCCATGCCTTCAGTGTCCATGTCGTCAAAAGGACCTGTTTCATATCTGCCATCCTCTTGTGAAAATTTTACATATACCAAAGAATCTAAATTGGCATTAAACATCTATTACTGGGAAAATTAGCTGAGCCTTTTAGGCGTTTAACATCACATGCTAGTGACTGGGAACCTATTCAGTACAGCCAACGGAGTCTAAGGACCTGTTTAACTGACTAAATTAAGGCACCTGCTTTTAGATAATTATTTGCTCCTTATGAAGGTTATACATCTAAACCCCATCTAGAAACCTATATGTTGATATTGAAACTTTTTTTTTAAAATGGGAGCTCTAAAATGAGCTGCCTCTCTCATCTCTCTTCAAAGTTATTCAAAGAGTCAGTATGCTCTAGGAGGTGTTTTTCCTAGCACTATACAGGAAGAATGAGCTTCAAGCATGATCATACCCCATAACTGCAAAACAAGCCTAGATGAGAGCTTAGACTAGCTTAGAATAATTTAGACTAGCTATTGACCACTGTGGAACTCACTTTTCCAGCTCACTCAAGCAAACAGCCACTCCTATGAGATGTCCAAAACAGCATGTAGAATTCCACCCCTAAATTGCACAAGCATGGTTGAGTGATCAGCCGATGCTATCCGCCTTTAGAAACAGCACAGGGGAGCAGCCTCTGGGGAATGATTTATCTCATCCTTTGTAGACATCTAAACTATGTCAGACAAATTGCATTTAGAAGTGCTTGTGACTCTGCAGGTGCCTTGAATAATCATCTCACATTTACACTGTTAATGTCTTGAACTTAGATGACAAGAGCATTACTGCAGCTCTCTGAGCTCCTTCTACAGTCAATAGTAAAACAGGCATCATAAGAGAGAAATACCTGGACACAAGATGTTATTTTCTCTGTTAAACATAAGGGGAACTGAGACAACATGCCTAACAAGTCTGACTTTAGGTTACTCATGTTTACCTATCTCCCATTTTGAGCCAATATGTCATAGGAGTGTGATTTTTCTCTTGTCCCCAGGAAACGAATGTGTTTAGTCTTAAAACCAGATTTAGGGGAATGAAAATCAGTGTTGTTCTACTTATCTTGAAAAAAAAAGCAACAAAGCGAAAGACAAAAATTGGATTGAAAGAGCTAGAGGAAAGCAAGAAAACAAATGAATAATAAAATACATAAAACTATTTCTGAGGAGAGGAACAGCTGGCTGTCAACTCTTTAGAGACTATTAATAGGAATGAAGATTAGAAAGTATGTCCCTGGAAAAAGAGAAACTTCCGTTACATTTGAAAAAATGACTTCACTATTCAACAAATAAGATATAGAAAGACAGATGGGATTACTGACAGAATTTTTTATTAAAATAAAGGGATACTAAAAAGATTAAAGGATTTTATTATTAAAAGAATCTAAATAATAATTTTCTAGTAGATAGATAGATACATGTGGGATGTTTTTCAAATTCAAAAGTTTCTTAGATCGTTGGAATGAAATTAAGTTTACATATTAAAACATATGGGATGGAACCCATACAAGCCAAGTAACCTGCTTCTATAACAGTTGCTACAAATATAGATGATAAATACTGTTTCACATATCTTCAGGAACCCAGACATTTGCATGGATCTTGCAGATGAAATAGATGCAGTATTGGTTACCTGAGTTGTCCCCCCCTGAGCAAATGGGCAACAGATACAAATCGCAAAAACTTTTAAGTGAAAACAGAGAAGCGACTGTTATAAAAAAATGATGTACAAGAACATAGCTTATGTCTTCCCATACTTTAAGACTCTCGTCATTACCAACCGTAACACTTACATTGGTGTCGTGCTCTCATTTGGCATTTTTTTTTTTTTTGGTTGGTTAATTGATTGATTATGTATCCCGTAAATCAAAAGCTGTCTGCTAGCTAGGGCCAAGATATTGAGCCCCACTCATTCACTGGCAATGGACACAAATTCAAGTTCTATTAGATACTCAGTTTGGCTTGTGAACCCTACATCCAGAGCTGTATCATAGAGTCATAGAATCATAGAATGTCTAAGGTTGGAAGAGATCTCTAGAGGTCATCTAGTCCGAGCCCTCTGAACATGCACGGTCACCTAGAGCATGTGGCACAGGACCACATTCAAGCGGGTCTTGAAGATCTCCAGAGAAGGAGATTCCACAACCTCTCTGGGCAGCCTGTTCCAGGGCTCTGTCACCCTCACT
>JAWLRI010001102.1:644755-664840 GCA_034781795.1 Crypturellus tataupa
CCCCTCATCTATCCAGCTGGTCATCCCATCATAGAAGGCTATCAGGTTAGTCAAGCATGATTTCCCCTTGGTGAATCCATGCTGACTAGTCTTGAGCACCTTCTTGTCCTCTATGTGCCTGGAGACAATGACCAGTATGAGCCGTTCCATCACTTTTCCAGGGATGGAGGTGAGGCTCTCTGGATGTCTAAATAAAGCTGCCCAACACTTCATGGTCATTAGTTGGTCAATGACCCAATGACTAACGACCCAGTGTTGGTCACTGGTTTAAGTTTTGGTAGCTCCTCCTATTTCAGACATCTGAGAATGCTTATTCAGACTGGTTCCATCATCAAATAAAACAATTCCCATCCTTTTAGTCACTCATTTCCATCATGAAGTCACCATTCTCTTGAGTCAGAATAGGTATTTGTAAGACTCCATGGGGAGACAGACATAAGAACTGATCTGGCTAAAAAAATCTCATGTTAGAAAAGAAAATCTCTTTTCTGCAGGACTTCTTCCAAAATCTAGTTCACTTCATGGCTGCAGAAACTGCTCAACCATGACATAAAAGAGGGGAAGAATAAGGGAGAATAAGAAAGCATAATGGTACTGCTATTTTTAGTTTCAGTGCAGCCTTTCGTGCATACCAAACTGAGTCCTAGAGTCACAATGGAGACTTCCTTTTTATTTTATTTTATTTTATTTTATTTTATTTTATTTTATTTTATTTTATTTTATTTTATTTTCCATATGACAAATAATATATTCCTATATTAACAGATTATATGATAATAATATTTAGCATTCCTACCTCGTGCATACACCAGGATCTGCCAGCACAGGAATTTCTCCCTGCAGATAAATGGTAGTTAATTCCCTACCTCAAATCTCAAATAGTTTTTACTCTAAAAGCAAACCAAGATCCAATGGAAATGGAAAGAATAGAGCGGAAGATAAAAGGAGAAATCACAGATCAGGGTAGCAAGCATTATTCACTCTTTAAATCCTAATTAAAGGCAGAGAGAACAAAATTAGACTGCATCTCTATCTATATTTCTGTGGTGTCTGTGGAGTTAGGCCACATGGAGATGGTGGAATGCAAGTATATAGGCAGTCAGAACCTAGTACACAGCAGAAGTCAATTTTACCCGAGAAAAATAGGAAGTAGATAACACAGCTAGAGTATAAACAGAAAATGAATTGGACAAATTATCATCATGCAGCTCTAAGTAGTTGTTTTCTGATATATAGTGTGATAAGTCTTCAGCATCTCTGCAGCAATCCTTTTCTTTGGCTGTCTTATAGCCCTCTTTCTCACCACTCCCTACAATATCACACAGAGATCACCAATATCACACAGAGATCAGGAATAAAGCCTTCATCCTTTTTATAAACTCTCTGTTTCTAAAATACCATGGAGCTTTGTTTTTAATTACAGATGCAATATGTTGCTCTGCAATGTCATGTTCTGCCTAAACATTGGGTTATGTGCTTGTAGGTAATTGCAGCCTTATATCCTTCCTTCCAGGGCTTTTTTCTTTTGCGCCTTTAATCAAATTCATCAAAAGATTGTTTAAAAATGTCAGTAAATTCACCTTTATTGTCTGGCTGATGGCTCATATTGCAATGTGGTGCTAGAGCACTTTATTTCTACTGTCAAAGGTGCTGTATATGCACTCAAAGGAAATGCAGTTGCATTTCAGGAAGATTTTTGTTATGGAAAGGTCGTATACAGGTAGCATATGGCATCAAAAAAGGAAAAAAAAAGAAGAAAACATTCTCCAGCTTCCACAAAGGTTCTAAGTAACTCAGTAAATGTCAAGTCACTTTCATTAAAGGGCATCAATTGATTCAGAGCATCCATGACAGGGATTCGCAAGAATTCCAAGTCCATTGCCTCACTGATTAAGTTTCACACAATCATAATAGTTAGATCACTCATTAATGCTAATAGGATGATATTTATTTTCAATGTTTTGTTATATATTGGGCCTAGGTTGGTTCTACAGAGCAGTCTTTCTCTTAGATTAATTATCCTATAATTGCTTAGGGAGAAATTGTTTAGTTGTAGCCAACTTGTCAAAGGAGGAACTATTTTGTGACAAAATAAAGCAAAATTCATCACAGCAGACAAGATATTAGTAGAAGCACAGTTAGTTTCATATATTACTTCATTATTGGATCTTCTTTGGATGCTTACAGAGAAATAAAAGCTAGCTGTTTTAAAGCTCAAGGACTAGAATGTGGTCCATTTTTAGGTCATCTTGTGATCAGATGAGAAGAACAGGTGGAGGAGAGAAAATCCTCAAAAACTGAAGCTCTGACAGGCCACCTCTGCTCAGAGGTCTTCACCTAAGGGCTTCATATGAACATGCATGTCAGGATACTACACAAAGAAAAACCTGGTTCTCACCTGGCTCTGCTCCAAACTGAGAGACTTGTTCTGATGACCTAAAAGATAAAGGAGACCTGAAGGACCTTAATTATGGGAATACTTTTGAAAATTTGTGGACTATTATGTTATATTAACATTAGCTTGATTGCATTTTCATGTTTACATTTTGATTTTTGAGAGTTGTTTCTTGAAAATCCAGCTACCAGGGCCTTAAAGAACGTGGCCTGACCCTGAAATTTGCCCTGTTATGGGAGATGGGTGGGCAAGACCTCCATAGATCCCTTCCAAATTAAATTGTTATACTGTTCTTCAATCTTGTATAATTAAGAGAGTTGAACGCTGTTCAGCAGGAAATAAAATTTGTCTGTATCTTGAGGATATTTGGTAGGTTTTGACTTTACTTTTCCCTTTGCAGCTCTTAAAGTTAGGAACTGATATTGTGTGATTTCTACATTGTTCAATGGGATCCTGAAAGTTGCTTTAGTGTGGCCAGAACCACTTTATTGACTGGTGAGGGCCCACCACAACTTCAATCCCTTTGAGGAGAAAGTGATAATCCATTTTTAAAATATATATGCATGTATATTTGTTTTAATCTTGATTTTATGATAAAATTACTTTCTGGAGAAGTGTCTGAAGCTGATCTGTACAGATAGATGATCAGATGAAATTATGGGTTAATGGTCGACAAGCGTATGGAAAGGAGGATTTAAATGGGAATTATGTTATAGATGTTATCCCACAGATCTCTCTCTTTGTCCTCCTCTGTTCTACACAAGTTGTAGAATTGATTTTCTCTCTAGCATGAGCCTGGGGCTACTATCTAATTTTAGATCCAAACTCCTCCAATTTGCAAGTCTAAGGTAGAGTACATCTTGAGATAAAACACCCAGATTTCAGCATCTTCATCCTACTGTCCATGTGTGCTGTAGGTGTCTAAACTCCTATTAAAAAAGACAGTAATCTAGTCAATACAGTCAAAGATATGAGAGAGGAATTTACGCATATCACCGACATGATTCAGTTGTCTAAACATGGATAGAGTGCTACTCAAAACGCCTTTGTATATTTGAAATATCTACATGGAGCTGGCAAAGACAACACAGGAGACCTACCCACTTTTGAAGTAAAGCGAGTGAATGAAGTATCTCAACTGATATTAAATGCCTATTCTGGGGTAACTAAGGTGAACCCTAGGTCTCCTCTAACTTTCAAGATTTACTGTGTTTATCAACTTTGGGAAATAGTGAATGATAATGGGATATAATACAGTACCTAAATGAACTTCAAAATAAAAAGCTCACTTTTTTTTTTTTTTTAATCTTCATTAGATGTATTTTTATGGAATTCCTTGGAGCTGGAAAAGTCATTCTCAGACTTCTTGGGCAGTTCAGTGAAATGGAAGGAAGGTGAAATGAGACTAGAAAATTCATATTTTAAGATATTTGAAGAAATATTTAAGATATTTGAAGAAATATGTCCTAGCGAGTGTCTTAGTAAAGAAAGAAAGAACTTATGTCAGCTGGAGAACAGATGCTCTAAGGGTCCTTGCTTTACATTTTTCCAGCTGAGGAAGCAGATGCCAAAATTCAGAAACTCCATCGCTGCGAGTGTCTGAGGAATGTCATTCCCATTGGAACGCCAGATCCTTTGCAAACCATTTGCCCTGGACCACAAGCACAGACCTGTGAGCAGAGGGAGAATTGCATCCAGCATCTCTCCTTGCACAGGGAACCCCTGCCTCCAAACTCCGGCTCCGAAAAACAACCAGCGCTCTGGCTTCCCGCATCTTTGGAATTTTTGGAGGAGCTTGGAGGACAGCCAGGGGGTTTCAAACCCCCCGTGGCTCCTTTGGGTGGGTGGGGGATGCTGAAGCATCTTGTTTTCACTGACCATGGAAGGGTGAGTGGGAATCGCCGGGTAGCCAGGAGGGGCCCAGGCGTCCGGGAAGGGAGGTGCGAGGCGCTCCTGCGAGGCGGGCCTTGGGCAGGGGGGGCGGGCTGAGCCTCGGCGGTTTTGGCAGCCTCCCGAGGAGGCAGCGGCAGCGGGGAGCACCCGGCGGCTGCGCGGAGGATGCGAAGTTTGCGCTGGCTGCTGCTGCCGCTGGTGAGCGCGGGGAGGGAAGGGCCACCCCCGGGGCCGCGGCGCGGAGGGAGGGATGCACGAGCACATCTGGCTGCCACAGCTGGACGGTCCTTGCGCTGCCCCCTGCGAGGGGCCGGCGGGGCTGGGGGGGCTGCAGGAACAGGGCAACTTTTTCAGCCCCTGCCGGAACAGGGTGTGGGGCCGCAGGTAGAGAGGAAGATAAGGAAAAGGAGAGGGAGGGGGGAAAGAAAAAGAAAAAAAAAAAAAAGACAAAAAGGAAGAAAATGAAAATGAAAGAAGAATTTTGAGTTAGAATTTTGACTCATGCCTTTTCTTTTTCATTACATTTTTTTTTATATATATTTTACGGCCTTTAGAAGCTATTGATAAATGCCTTTCCATTCATTGGAAGTGCAGTTTTCAATGGGCAGAAAAACATCCCTAAATTTAGTAACTGTAATGCATGTTTAGAGGGACAGAAAGAGGTGACTTTTTGCCCTTGGTGCCTTTTTGCCCTTGGTACCCTGGGAAAGGTAAGTTTGCTGTAAAGGGGGGACATCTAAAAAGGAATAAATTCTTCAAATGGACGCGGGACTTTTTGCCTCTTTGAGAAGGCACTGATGAGAAGGCACTACTTGCTGCAGGTAGCTGTCACCAAGCAGGAGCTGTCTTATGTCTGCTATGCATGAAGGCAGTAGGTGAGATTGTAACATTAAGGGAAGAGGAATCAGCCTAGATAGGCAATTCAAGCCCCACGGCCTGGCTGGGCTGGTCAGCAAAAGCTGGCATCTGTATATGGATAGTCATATCCTCCCTTTCCCCTAATCTGCAGCTTTAGAGAACTGTTTGAAACCTTCCTATGGGCACGTTTCCTGGGGTCTCATTAATCCAAACTTTAGTGATTTCACAGTTAAATGTTTAGTGTAGGCTGGGATCCAGACACTGTCTGTGGAAAATGGGGAGAGAGGCACCTCCAGGGAAGCATTTTGTCTTGTCCTAAGAAAGATGGATGGGAAGAGTGTCCTCTAGGGCCCGTTTTCCAACATTGATGATAACGAGAGCGTAAATGATTACGAGTAGTTTTGATCCTTAGCTTTTAAAAGGTGAAAGGTAGGAGATGTGAATCCTCACATCCGCTGGATTTCTTTTCTCAGTCTCCTCTGAGACTTCTGGATTTCTTCTGTATTTTTACAACTTTCTTTGCTATAAATCCTTGCTCTATACCTCTTATTATATACAATTATTGTCATGTTAATCCACTTCTTTCAGGGAAAACTAGTCAGGCTGGAGTCACATACTGCTACAAGCAGAGCAACTTTGGCAAGTGGACTAGCCTCTCTACAGAGGTGTAGCCACATCCTTGCTTATAGCTGTCTGCAGAGGGGAGCTAACCTATTATACACATCTGTGGGACCATTTTAACATTTTAGCATGTTGTAGCAGACTGTGTCCATAACAAATTGCCTTTATCAGATGGGATGATAGAAGTGAATTTACCGCTTTTCAAAATGTGTGATCCCCATGGCTTTTAGCATCAAACCACTGCTTACATATGAACTTCAACTACATGTCTGGCAAGAGCCAGAGGTCTAAGTGTTGGTGGGTTTAGATGTCTCCAGACAGGCTTAATGAGAAGGTTTGCACTCCGGGTCAGAAAGTCAGGGAGGGCCAGGGAGGGTACCTTTTGAGCAAATAAATGTTCCTTCCTGTGTAAAGGATCCTGTCAGAGTGGAGTAAGAACTAGAACACAGATTCTCCAAATAAATCTTTATTCTGATGTGAAAATAAACCAGGAGAGTCATCACGAGAAACTTTTCCTGTGAAATGGGACACTTTTAACTCCTGTCAGCTCCACAGGGAGCTGTATGTTTCAGGATATACTTTGTGTCTTGAAGAATAAAGCCCTTGACATCAGAAATTACCATTTGCTTGTAAGTGACAAGAAATTTAGAAGTGGGTGCTGAAATGCATTAAAAAAAGTCATTTCCTGTTTTAAAGAGTTTGAAACCAAGGGTGAGGAACAAAAGAGATTGTACATTCACTATTTCTCCCACTAAGCTAAACTGCTGCCTTCTGCAAACATTTAATAGCTTTTCACATTTCTAGGGAAGAGATTCTGTGTATGTGAAAGAATGGAAGTGGAAGTTGAAACATTAATGAGCTGGCATCAAGCTATACAATTGCTTTAACACAGCATTTCTTGTGGTTGTAGACACGTGGATCCAAATGCATGGAAAGGTGATGAATCCCTCCAAAAAAGAGAGAGCTGGATGCATAAACTCCTGATAAAGCTACACTTGGCTAATCTGCTTTGGAGGGAGACTTCCTGCAAGGATCCAAGCACAAATGATTATTAAAAATGGCTTGATGGGAGAGTTTATATAGATGTCTAAAATTATCTATCTAAATTTAAGAGTTACTAAAGCTACTCATTTAGGTTCCTTTAATGCTGCTGTGAAGAGGTGGAAGCACCACAAGAACATGTAGAGCTTTGGCTGGTTGAGCTTGTAGACAGACTCAGGAATGAGTTCTAGCTGGCCTGACTTAACTGACCTGAATCTCCAAGTTTAGCCAAAAGAAAGAATCTAGAAGGAGAAAAAAGGAGAAAATTCTCTTTTGTATAGAGGAATACTTGTGATAGTGGATAATCAGAGTCCTTGGGCTTCAGTGTGGTTTATTTTTCTCAAGATAAAACTAACTGCATGTGATTTATCAAAAATAAAAAATATTAGTATACCTATATTGTCATATACAGAATATCTCCGAGTGAACATATGCATTGCTGTACATAGATATGCATGTATAATATATATGGTGTAGTATAAAGCTGTGCAAGGAAATATAATCAGATAAATGCAATTCAATACACAGAAGAGCATTCAAGTATTACTCCAAAGTCTTAAAAACAATCTTTAAAAGATATTCCTCTAAACGAAGGCTGTAAGGCAATCAGTGTCTCGGCTTCTCGTGTTCTGTAGATAATCAAGTTACAGAGAGGAAACAAACACTGAAAATATCCTCTAGGTAGTAATTTCCAGTCCAAAAGACTCCAGAAATAATCTATTTAACTGACTGAAGAAAAAGACTGGAAATAGGCCTTTACCTTTGCAGTTAAAAGTTTTTTGGGTACAAGACTTCAAGTTAAGGGCAGGACTTTGATGCAATGACTGGTGTCATGTCACTGCTATAGTGCCATGTCATAGTCAGTCAGAGTCAAGAGTGTTAAACATGTGGTAGAAATAAAGTATTTTGTCAAGTACACTTGAGCAGTGTATTTTTTACTATAACACAAAACTTTGTTTTTTTAATGGTTTCTTCTAATATCTGGGCATACATAATACTACTTAAATCATGTTATCAGTATCTCAGTATCCCTCCTAAGGCACAAAGGATTGGAAAATCTCCGCTGTAGTGATTGCAGAGGTAGTTGCATTGAAATGGGCAGGATTTTACAGAAGTCAAGACACGACTCAGCATCCTTCAAAATTGGAGGAAACATTGGCCCTGACTTTGGTGCTCTGCCATGCCCAGTCTCAAAGCTTCCTCATTAGCACTTGGCTTTTTCAGAAAGGAGTTAACAGATGGAGAGAGCTAGACTTTATGGAAGATCTTGATGAGATGATTTTCAATAGAGTGAAAAGTTTCTGAAAAGCTGAGTTTTTGAGTCTTGCTCAGTAATTAAACTTGTTTTCAAGAATTTCCAACTTTTCCGCCTTTGACATTTCATTGAAATTTCAGGTAAAAGGAGCTATACATTTCAGAGATATTCAACAGTTGTCTGAATTGCATCAATTGGTTCCATGGCCTGTTTTGCAAAACTGACTGAACACACCAGCCCACATCAGAGGAAGGGCAGGGAATGGAAGATTTTTGGATGTTTTTGGTATGCCTTTCTGCATCCCAAAATATTAGGTGAGATATAATCCTCCAAGATAGGAGTCAGTGTGATGTAAACTGCAGACAGCTCCGGTTTTGTATACAGGAGAGAAGTAAAATATTCAGCCATCAGAGTCATATCAGAAAAACTGAACTGAAGAAGTGGAGACAGGAAGAACAGGGAGTACAGAGATGATTTCACAGGAAATCTGAGATGAGATCTGAGAGATGAATGCAAGCTAGAGAGACAGAGGCAAAAAGAACAGTGACAAATATTCTTAGTAAATGATTTATACACTTGATGCAGAACCTATTGCTAAGGTTTCTGTCTTGTGTCACGCTGGAAACTAAATCAGATCACTGGAAAGACCCTTCATGTTCTTGAAAACTCCCCATCTTCCTAGAGAATTCAATCTCTTCTTCCATTTTTGATTAATTTTCAAAAATACTATGCGTTACCAATTTATTCCTGACTCTTTGATCCCACTGGATTGCTTTTTCAGAAGTGCCTAATATATTAGGTGCCTAGCTTTGAAACACTTAAGAGGCTCTTGTTTTCAGAGCGCATAGAAAATGTCCCTACTTTTCCCTAAGTGTGCTAATGGATTTTCTAATAAGTGAAGATCTCTCTTTTATGCAACATCTAAATTACAGTTCTCTAACCATCACAGCAACTTAGGGGGACCATCTTTGGAGGAACATTCAGAAGAGACTGCTCTTCCTGAGCTGAATGATAGCCTGGGAATGCTTCTAGAAAAGAAAAAAAAATCTATTTCCAGAGCTTGCTAAGTCTGGTACTATGCAAACCTGGAAAATCACAATGCAAAGTGTCATGAGCTTTGATTTTACTCTTCATATGTGGGTAAACAGATCAATTAGCATGTTATAGATGAAAAAAACCCAGAAATGTTATCCTTCTTCCAATTAGTAACTGTCCCACTCAGTTCCATACTCTAACTTTATGGATGTTAAGAAAAGGGAAGTGTACAAGTCCAAAACCTGGCTTTGAAGACTGTTTCAGGGTTTTAGTATGCCCACTCTTGTTGTAAGTAACTTTTTCTTGTTTACTTGTGATTGCTTTGTTCCAGACACAAATGTTTCAGTGGTTAGCTCTTAGATTTAAGACACCCCTGTGAATTTTGGCTGGTAACTGATATTCAAGTCATCAAAAAGACTGTAATGTTGTGGTGTTCGGCACTGCAAAGCCCAGTTCCTGGAATGTGCTGTACAATGTTGTGTGAAACTGCTAAATTTTCTACATAAACCTTGCGGTGAAAGGCCCATAATGTGATTTGCAGCAAGGTCCATTCAAGATTACTGCTTGGAAGCTGTTTAGCTACTAGCAAATGAGTGAAGGATTATGACTTTAAATGTGCTTCTTGGTCAGGTTGGGCTTCCCAGCTCGTCAGATCTCTGCTTTACTTGGGTTCCTAAATTATCCCTTTCTGTGGTCAACAGGAGGGAGTCTTTTCCTACAATGGTTAGCAAAAAATACCTCGCGATAGGGAATACTGGGTCCACCACATGGAGAGGCAGCAGCAAATGCTGGACTTTCTAGAAAGACTCTCCAGGCTAGAGGAAAAATCTGCACTATTATCTCAAGGCACTGTGAGATTAATAGCAAAACATAAGTAAGCTACAATCAACAAATCACAAATAATGTTCTGGCCAGAAGGTTTTTCTTTAACTGTAAAATGGTTTAATGTCTTTCCTTTTCTTAAAGCCCAAGGAAAATCAGCAAATTGGAGCATCATTACTGTTTTCAATTTCTTGTATTTGTCTGTCGTTGTTTTTCCTCTCCCCTCTCTCTCTTTTTTTTTTTTTTTTTTTTTTTTTTTTTTTTTTTTTTCAGTAACAGGACACTGAAGTGTCCATATTTCACCTATGACAAAAACTCAGAGCTCTGCTTGTTTTAGCTACACTCACCTTCTGCTCCAAATCCAGTACCCCACAAGCAAGCAAGATGTGTGCATCATGATTAATTGTTAAGCAATCAGTGGTAGCAGCAGTGACTGCAATCTCAACATTGCTGAATATAAGTAGCAAACTTTCAGAAATCCCAAAATTGCTCCATGTCTGCTCGGAAAGGCAGAACCCTGCAATGCACTGACTGCAGATCTGATCTGCTATGGCACTTCCTGTGTCCCATGGAAAATCAATGTGCAATTTCCCTACTGGAAGGGAACATCTAATGCTTGCTTCCCCAGGTATACTGTACATGAATTGCAGTGATTTCACACATCTTGGTGGAACTGTGTTGAGTTATGGTGATGAGAGATGTCTGGTTCAGTTGGTGTGGACTTGCTAGCCATCAAGCCTAGGAATATTCCAAATGCAGTTTCTCATCAGCAGCAACAGAGTCCAGAAATTATAGAAAGGGAAGAAATCACTTGTCTCCTGTCCAGTGGAATCCATGTTTATAGATTTAAATGGTGAGGGTTTTGTATAGCCATCACTTTGTCAATGCTACTCAAATTGTTTTTTCTATAGACAGAATGGAAATTGAGCTGTATTTTACAATACAAAGCAGTACATAGGGAACATATTAAAATCTAAAAAAATGCATTTCAGAACTGTGTTACTATAGTGGAACAGCAAGAGGTACTATTTTAAGAGTTACTCATGCTGATTTATAAAATGTATTTAAAATTACCCACGGAGGAGAGTAATGCATGAAAAAGCCATATTTTAGTTTTCTTTTCATACAGTGTCCTTACTCCTTTTTTTCTGTTTTAATATTAGGATGTATGAATGGTTGCATGTGTAAAAGTAGTTTGTCCATGATACTTTAGAACATATATGTAAGTATCTACAAGAATTTCTAAGGTTTTTAAAGATAAAGTTGGTTCTTTTCTCTTTTTTCCCTAGGCAGATATCATTGCAAAATTGCAATGGTCTACATGACTGCCAGCAAAGTTTCTGTTGAGGCTAAAAGAAGTCTTGGTTGCACTTCTCACTGAAAAAACATCTGAAGGCAAATAAATCAACTCCCTGTGACTGAGAAGGCAATATAGCAGGGATGTTTTCATCTGTACTGTATTTTCAAAGTCATTAAAGGCTTAGAATGGCCTTCAGTCTTCCTCAGAAATTTGTCAGAATGCCTTCAATCCATCATTTCAATTAAAATTGCTATCCACAGAGCCTCAGGTTTTGCTTTGAATAGCCTAACTTGCAGGAGAAAACCCGCCACTCTGTTCCGTAAGATTCTGTATGTGTAGAAAATTCCACTGTATGTTTAGAGTAGAATTCATCAGTCCAAACACAGTTTAGTTGCTTTCTAGGCCATGGGTTTTATTGATTATGGGTGCAGCAGCAGCTGACGGAGTGGTGGGACAGCTTACAGCATCCCAAATGGCATACACCATCTCAGGGCAAGTGAAATATGCCTTAGATCTCCACTGACTGCAAAGGAAGCCCAGAAAACTAGGTCATATATAGATGGCTGCAAGTTTCAAAGAAGACTGAGAATCCATTCTGTCAGTCTCAGCATCAAGATACTCCCTCCAGGAGAGTAACTAAATCTTTACTGTCAAGCTTGTGGATAATTCCTTCTATAGAGAAAAGCTGATTCTTGAGTGTTCCCAAGAGTAATTAGGGATATTTTACCAATAGATACTTCTGAACACCCATCTAATTAATTAAAGAAATCTACTTTATGATTAAATAAATTGCTTCCTTTTTATTTGTCTTTTTAAGGGAAAAAATAAAGTGTGTGGTCAGGCTTATGCATGTTTGAGGTACTCAGTGTGACTATTCCAGCAGTTGATGAACTCATCCAATTTTGTCTCATTGACAAAGAGGTGAAGATCCAATGGTTGTGAAATCCATTTAAGGTTTGTGAAAAAGTAGGTAGAAATGTGAGATGACATAGATTTTAACTTTGAGAGAAGGTGCTGCTTGAGCTCAACTGTTATGATATGCCCAAAATCCATGAGAATATCCATGCCCATATGTGTATGTAAATCAATACATGTGCAAGACAACATTCTCATTTTCTCTTTGTCTGTCCTCCTCTGCATACCATATTTACAAAAAAAAGTCTTTATCTGGGGTTTTCACATTTTCAGACCATAAGGGAAAAAATGGAAGGGAACTCAGATCCATCCATTGTGATAATCACTGAAGTTCATGGTTTGTTTTGTCCTTTTTTTTAATTGAGGTTGCGGGAATCCATCCAGAATGCAAGATATTCCAACAGGTGATGAAAGAGGAGGCTCTCTGCTTAGAAAAGAATGAATCATTTTCACCTGATTTTAAAGGTAAAATAACAGCCCTGAAAATGTGATTCTGATATGAATATATTTCATCCCGTTTTGGGGGCACAGTGTGAAGATGCTATTTGTTCTCAAGTGAAGGTTTGATTCCACATTCTTATTTATATGGTCCCTGAATAGCTCTTCTGCTTTTACAGGCCGAGGACTCAGATACTCTCATTTCACATTTCTTTGAAAGCTCAATGCTTAAGTCTGGCTTAGTCTTCTAGAGTTCCCTTTAATAGCAAATGGAAGAAGATGGGTGATTCTGGAGCTTCCTTCGTAACATTTGCCTTGGGTGCTTACTTTAGATTATAAATGAATCATTCTCTAGAATCTATTTCAAAATACTCTATCTCAACATTTTCAGAGTTTTTTTTTTTTTTTCTAATACATTGTGGTGGTATTTTGAAATATATTCAGATACACAATTTAAAAATTAAAATACAACATTTGAAAATTAGACCAAATATTTCAAAGGCTGTAAAGAAATGATATGATTCCTTTCTACCTTTTTTTTCTGCTTGAAATAAAAAGACTTTAGCAAATACCTTTTGTCTTTCTCAGTACCTTGAAAAATAAATCATTAGATCTGGGAAAACAATTCATTCCCATCATTTTGTTTACCATATTTTAAAAATAGACTAAGACTTTTTAAAAAGTCCCTGGTTTGTGGTTCAGTTTTCAGGAGCTACACATGAGGCGCTATGAGAGATTTTTAAAGATTTGCTCCTCAGTAGCTGCAGAGAATTGGAGATGGAATTCACCTCTGTTGCAGACTTTTTAATCTAAACTAGGTCTAAACTAGGTGCAGAGCACTGTGTAATGAGTGCCATCAGCAGAGTCCAGGGTGTAATTCCTCTCATCTTGAAGATGTGTAAAAATAGGTCAGTTGAATCAGACTCTAAAAATGCTTATTTTTCCGCATTGTCTGGAAAAAAAAAAAAAAAAAAAAAGTCATGAGTGACTGAATCTGTTGGTAGCTGCAATACCAACACTATTTGATGCAAACCTTACCGCAGTTGTCTTAATGGAGTCTCAGGTGGCATGTCCCAATCATCAGTCTCTTGAATATCTCAGTGGGTGAGATGTTCTTGCTGCCTCTGCACTCGGTATTTTCCCTCTTATTAACTTTAGCAGCCTCTGGAAACGAAGCCAGATCTGGGACTTAAAGCATCAAGGTTCAACTCCCACATAATGTTACCTGATTCTGTTCTTTTTTAACTCCACAGTCTCAAATAGATTAGTTTGTTTTTTTGTTTTGTTTTGTTTTGTGTTTTAGGGCCAGCCCTTCAGAGGTGTTTTAGTCCCTGTAACAAGGTTCCTTTAGGTATTAAAGTCTCTTAAGAGACTGGGCCACTGCATGGCTTGGTGGGACACCCATTACTTAATTTCAGTCATATTTAAATATTAGCAGCCTAGTTCAGGCTATAATCACCTCGGTTCACGCAGAGAGTGATTCATCCCATCCTCAGAAAGAGTCGCCAATATATGGGATGAATCATCTTCTAGAAGTCCCTGTATCTTTCTACTGATTAAAGTAGGAACATATCTTAGATTAGGTAACATATTATAGGTAATTAAAACTAAGGATAATGAATGTAGGCTCCTGTTTTCCCATCTGGCAAACAGGAATTTCATCCTCCCAAGAGTAAATGTACTCCTATGGGAGATTCCCAGTACTATGTTTTTGGAAGGCAGAGAGTAACTTTGCTTAGCTACAGAAACGTAATATTACTTCCACATTTCAACTATGGACAATTTTAGATTTGCCTTGTCATCAGTCACAGAGGAAACAAAAAAGAATTGGTGAAACAAAACAACATTCCCAAATGAAATCCATGCACTGTTTTATATCTGCCTTACAACTACCTAAAGATTAGTTTCTGCTGCAGCACAGTGCTGTTTTTTATTGTTTCAGGCATCTTTACATACTGAAAATTTTTCTGTGCAGCACCCACACCTACTTACTGCATGATGGCAGTCTCGATATGATGCCTCAGTGACAAACCTGTGATTAACTCTCTCTTCTGAAAACACTTGTTATCAGGCTCATAGCTAGTATTGTGCCCTGTCTCATCAACCAACAGCCTCTGGTTTAGGGCATCTCATGAATGCCAACCAGTCCGACATACTCCTGATGATGGTTATTTCAGAGGATGCTTAGAGATGGTCTTTCACGTCAGGGTGAATCTAATCTCTGGGGAAGCCCACTGCAATAAATAAATAAATAAATACAATGATTGTTTGAGATCAAGATTTCAGCATCTTTATTATTACTTTAAGCCATGTGGAATTGGTAGACCATCAGCATGGAATTAAGAGGGTAAAGCTGAGTTTTTAAGTCTAATGCTTTTCATCCAGACACTGAATACAGTAATGAGAAATCTCAAGTGCTAATGATTATTCAGAAATTTTTATTTTGGTCATTTATGTTCTGTTTTGATGATGGAAAGAGCTCCAGTTGATTTGACTTTCAGATTTTGTCTGCTTTAATTTTCTTTGCGTTGTCTCATAAGAGAAAGTGGAAAATGCTAAGCGGGTGTGTGAGAGATGATGCATTCAAGAAAAAGAGGAAAACAATGCAATCCTTCATTTATAGAGCTGCAGGTGCTGCTGTGACTCTTCATGCAAGTTAGTGGGAAAGACACAAAAAATCTTGCTATGGAAAATCAGCAGTGCAATATTCTGTATCAGTTTCCTTATTTAGAGTTGTTGGGTTATTTTCTTGTTTGTTTTTCAGGATGCTCCAGAGACTGGGATGGTCTAAGTTGCTGGCCAAGAGCCACTTTTGGGGAAGTGGTTAAAGTGTCCTGTCCAGGATTTTTTGAAGAAATCACCAATATTCATGGCAAGATTTTTTTTTTTTTTCATGTATAGATATTTTGAAAAAATTATTATAGATAAAGATTCACCAATACATGTATTTTCATGGCTCATCATGCTACCTTATTCCAGCCAATATACAGACAGGCATCTTGACTTATGGTCAGTACGGGCACTCTTCTGTTCTGTTTATGTTGCATGAAATTATCTAGTCTCTTTGGTGGACTAACAAACAAAAGTACAATGACATTAGATTACTGTGGTTTAAAACTGTATATTTGTACATTGTAGAATCACTGATTTACACAGACATAGAATAGTACTGGAAATAGTACTTTGAAAGCCATCTAGTCCTACCATCCAGTGAGAGCAGGGTCAAATCAGCTAGAGCTAACTTCAAAGTTAGATCAGGTGACTCAGGGCTTTGTCCACATGCACAAACTAGGTTGCAGCTGCATAATAAATTGCCTAATTTAGTTTACTCTGTGTGAAGACTGAATTCACAGAATGAATATCCTGTAAGAAATGTAGATGCTCCTTTACATCTTGAAATGAATGGAAACAACTGTCTCAACTTCTCAAATGATTGGTATATAGTGTAATATTAATTTTCAGGAGCTAATCTTGCCTGAGCATGACTAGACATGTATGTATCTAACTTAAGAACTGACAAAGGAATAGAAATATGTTGTTTCTTGTCAACAATTAAATGAAAAACAAACCCACAGCTCATTCTCTAATATATTTTACCACTGAAGGCACCCTTCAAAGAAACTGTACGGAGGAGACATATTGGTCAGAACCATTCCCACCTTACACTGTTGCATGTGGTTTTGATGAAGGTTCCAGTAAAGGGCCTGAGGATCAGGTGAGTTTTTGATGTCCTGTTTTGGGGCATTTCCAAGCATCCTCTCTTGAATGTGCTGTGCAGCTGCATGCTCCCTTGTATCTAAGTGCCATCAGAGTCCAGTTATTTTCCTTCTTCAACATTAAGGTCCAACTTTTAGGTGCATTCAGAGCCAGTTTAAGCAAGGAGACTCAGTGCAAGACACAGAACAAGCAGGTTCTCTGCCGTTGGTGTCACTCAGCAGTGACTAGATTGCTTGTCCAGTCTAACAAAGACCTTAGCTCATTGACAGAGAGGATTTAAATCTATATTATGAACCTTCTAAGGAAGCTCTATCAGTCTGTGGGTATTTTTTCAAAGAACAGTCCTTTGAATCTCTCCAGTTCCTCCCATTGTTTTTTTTTTTTTCAGTTTTTCTTTGAGTCATAGAAATATATATCCATACTTTTATAACACAGTGTTCAGGGCACTTATTTAAGAAGGAACTCTAGGATGCCACTGGGTATTTCTGCCCTTGAAACTAGTCATTTAGAGGAGCAGGAACAAACTCTTATTTCCCCATGTCTTGAGAGCATCATTAATTGCTCCATTAGACTCCAGCAGCACTTCTTTTTCACTTGCATCTTCATATGATTTAAATTTCTGCCTTCCTCACCCAGGGCCTCAGGAAGGGAATGCTTTATACTGCACTGGAATAAGAGTGTCTCCATGCCCTCATCTCCACTCTGTATTCATCAGGGTTCCTACATCTCACATTAAGACACTAACCATTGGGATATCATGACTACTTTTTCCTCTTCTTGTGGTATTTGGATAGGAGAAGCTGACTTCCCTTGCTCTGTGAACGAAAAATCTAGCTTATATAACTCCTTGTGGTGTTCTGAGTTTGGAATTCATAGGGGAAGAAGGTGATTTGCTGCAGACCAAAGCAAGACATATAAAGCTGGAGAGATTTGTGATTTGACAGACATTCTTCCATTCAACATCTAACCCTCTTGGACCAATTGACATCAAACACTATTAGAAGATGGGTTTTGCCTTTCCATTACAACTTCACTATCATGTCAACTTCACTATCATGTCAGACCTTAAACTTTTGCTGAAGCCCTCAGTGGGTTGCCTATACTATCTAGATATCACTGACATACTGTCTTTTATTTGGACTAAACTATTTGTTTAAGGCACAAGTGCTGAAGTTCAAGTATATAATTATTTAGGAAACGTAGACACAATTGTCTTAATCTGTTTAGCTTCGTGAACCTAGAAACCTGACCACAGCTTTAGTAAGCTCAATTCCCCACCTCCAGCACACCGTGTGCTTCAGCCCTGAGGCCAGCTGGCATGTGGGGCTGTCGTCCACCTAGCTAAACTCCCTTATTCTGCAGATAAGGACAGCGTTCTCCATGCTGAATAGAAGTTCCTGGTTCACATTAGTCAGTAACTTGTGCACAGATACAGTATTACTCCGTGGCCAAGGCTGAGATCAAGTATGAATCTTTCAAAAATTGTGCAAATTTTCAGGGCAAAACTCATATCTGCACTATAGCTATATAGTTATCCCACACATATCCATGGCGTATATCATGAATATAAAATACAAAAGGCATCCAAATGTTTCTTTCTTCAGTTGAAGAATGTATTTTCCATCTTACAGTTTTGTTTTATAAATACTGTATAAAACACCAGGAGTAATTCAGAAACACCAGGATGATTCTTAGGTTGTCAGGGTTACCTGGTTTATTTATGGGCCTATTTAAAATTGCTAATGGTTCTCTCAATGTAGAGTTGCTGTCTTTTGGATAAACAGAGTTTGGATCAATTAGAGAACAAATTGTCCATTGTATTTACAAGGAAGAAATTTACCTGGCTTCAGAGAATTTGGTTTCCTGGGATTTTGAATAATTAGGTGACCTTCTAGTGAAATAGAATAAAATTTGCATAGCTGAATTTATATAAGCATGCTTCATTTTCCTTGGGATACAAGATATTTCAATGCCAAAAGAAAAAAAAATCTGTATTGAAGTATAGGGCCACAGAGTTTGTACAAGGAATTAAAGACAGAGATGTTGTTATCTTGGCCTTAACATTTCCACATTGTGAAATGACTTCTTCACAGTGTCTTGATTTCCTCACCTGCAAAATGCAAGTTTTAGTTCTCTAATAACTATTGCAGCTCTACTATTTGTCTTTATGAAAACAACACTTTTCAGTTGAATGGGAACCATCCTTTTGACCTGAACAAAGTATGATCTGACCCTGTTCCACAAGTTACTGCTTCACACATCACCCATTTGAAGTCTTCTAAGCTCAAAAGTCCTCATACATCTATTGGGGGAAATTCAGTTACTTATAAAGTTAGCGATTTCCTATTGAGTGTGCTCAAAGAAGTCCCTGTCTCAGAAGAGCTGTGGGCTATGGAGCTAGTCTCAAACCTAAGCTTGTGCAGTATTCAAAAAATGAGATATGTAAAGGATGAAAGGGGAAAACCTTGATCCATATCTCAAGTACCCAAACCAGTGCAAGGTGATGGGAATGTCACATTAAGGGAAATCTCATTTTAGTCAAATAAGCGTACAGAATGCATGCTGCATAACCACCAGCACTGTTTTTTGTTTTCTCTTTCTCATAGAAATCATATTATTCTGCATTTTGGCGTGTCTACACTGCCGGCTATGCAGCATCAGTGACTTCACTCATTACAGCTCTAATTGTCTTTGCTGCCTTCAGGTAAAAATTTGGTCTTTTTTCAGAATGTCTTAAGACTGCCTTATACTTATTCCATTCAGGTCTTCTGTGTTTATGTTTTTGAATTATTTCCAAAACCTTTGGAGACATTAAATTCTGTTGATAGCAACAGGTTCTTCTCTGCTCACTTTCTAGCATTTCCTTGCAGATTCTCACACAATAAAGCTCACTGGGCAATCTGTCCATGCAGTATAAATACCCTAGGCTGTTATCACCATTATCATAAGGTAGCTTAACATAAGACACTCTGCAGAAACTCAGTATGCCCATGCCTTGAACCTGCAGTTCCATTAAATCACCCATTCCCTCTGTGAAAGATCATTGCTTCCATAAATGGGAGCTGTGGAAGAGGTCTAAAGAAATTTTAATGTCATATCTGATAGGTTTGGTTATTAGGCCAAGTAGCGTATTTTTGACTAGCTCCAATGGACTTGGGCAAAAACCTTCAATTAACTGTGCAGATAGGCATGTAGAGCACAGAAACAGCTTCTTAGGAGGTGGGTATTGGCAGTCTCAGAGGTCATACCTGTAGAAGGACCCTGGACGCACCTTTATCTATGTAAACCTTGAAGGAGATAGACAGGGCAGACTGCCTAAACAGGGCAATCTAGGAAAAGGCAGATATTCCCTTGGAGCTCAGACCCATTCAGTGCTCAGTTCTGTTCAGAAGGGACCTAAAGAGTCTGTTACAGGTTTTGTCTATTTGTTTTTTAATTACAAAATTTCTATTTAGGATAATTAAAAGGTGTTATTGCAATACGGCCTAAGAGCCCGAAAGCTTCTCCTTTGTGATGATAACTCCTTCAATTGCTTCAAAGAGGACTGTACAAGGCTTTTTATTTATTTATTTATTAGTCTAAACAGATCATGATCTGATCCCTTGTTCCTAGTTCCCTTTCAAGTAGTGATAGATCATATATTCGCTTTGGAAAGTTTTAAGTCACTGTATATTCCTACTTGCCTTTTGCTGAAACCAGGAGAAATTTCTATTGAAGAATAATTCTTTCTTTCTTTCTTTCTTTCTTTCTTTCTTTCTTTCTTTCTTTCTTTCTTTCTTTCTTTCTTTCTTTCTT
>JAWLRI010001102.1:664940-678929 GCA_034781795.1 Crypturellus tataupa
TTTCTTTCTTTCTTTCTTTCTTTCTTTCTTTCTTTCTTTCTTTCTTTCTTTCTTTCTTTCTTTCTTTCTTTCTTCCTATGTCAGAAAATTCCACTGTACACGGAATTACATCCATATGCACCTGTTTGTATCCTTTATCCTGAGAGCAATTGCTGTTTTCACCAAAGATGCTGTTCTGTTTGCTGATGAAACCATGGACCACTGCCTAATGTCAACGGTATTAATCTGATACTCTCTTTGCTTTGATTTTAATGTTTAACATTTATTGCAAAGGAAATATAAAAATTTCTTTATCACAATCTTTCTTTTAGCTTGCAAGAACTGAAATCATAATACAAATAACCTATACAGTAAACTACACAAACAAACCTATGGGTACATTTAAATCTGGTATATGGAGGTATGGCTTTCTTGACTCTAATGGAGCTATATCCGTTTCTACCATTAAAGAATTTAACCCGTAATGGAGTGCCAGGCTTTCTCTTTCAAAAAAAAAGAAGTAAAGTCAGCTGAAATAATAGAATACCAAACCTACTGAAGTCTTGTGTTTATTCTTTCATTTTTATGTAGCAAGAATGAATTTTGCTTATACTTGTGAGCAAAAAAAAAAAAAGAAAATCCTTAACCAATGAAAACCAATGAAAGAAGATCTGATATTTTGTTCTTCCTCCCCATTTCCAGGTTACTTGTAAGGCTGCTGTGGCATTCTTTCAGTTCAGCATTTTAGCCAACTTCTTCTGGCTTCTTATAGAAGGCATTTACCTGCAAACACTGCTTTTGCTGACCTTTGTTTCTGATAAGCAGTATGTGTGGTGGTTCATATTTGCTGGCTGGGGTTAGTACTGTTTTCCTCTCTGTGTTGTTTAGCTTTTCGACTCACTTTAGAACTAGATAAAGTATTTGTTCTGAAGTGATTTCTTTCAGTGCAGTAGTGCCACATCAAAACCACAGCGTAATTCTGCCTTTCTTTTTATTTTCTCAAGTGCTTCATATTTTTAAGGTTTGAAGGGGAGGTTATAATGGATTTCGAGAAGCACAGTGTGTCTGCTTGGAAAATTGCAGCATTCCTCTTTGTGACTGGCATTAATTTCATGCAACTACTGTCATTCAAAAGTCATCTAATCCAAACTCTCACTCCCAGTTTCTCCTGCAGTCAGTAGAGTTAGGTAGGCTTGCTATGGTGGTAATTAATTCAGTTCTCAAATGGATGACTAATGTGGTTGCATGTGGACACATGTATTCTTCCTCCACTGACTAAAGAATTTTACATGACTTTAAATAGTCATTTTGATTTTAGTAGGCAAAATTCCATATATTTATTTTAATTTGAGTGAATTCAAGTATAGGAAGCAAAAAAACGTAGCTTTTGCATAAGTCTGGTTTTAAAGAATCTTTTGGATTTATGTAGCAATTCAAACTGTCAGAATTGTCAAATTGTCAGGGTATGCACACACAATAGAAAAAAAGCATTTATTCCACTGCAGAGAATTTTTTATTGTATCTCTAGATATTCTTATACATTACCTTGATCATTCTATAGCCAAGACACCCCAAAGGACAATTTTGACTTAGGACTGAAATCCAAATTCTTCTGAGATGAACAAAAATTTTGCCTTCATCTTCAGATTTTTAGATTTGATTTAGGTACATAAATTTTAAAAAGATCCCTGTGCCATGTGCTCTAGGTGGCCCTGCATGTGCAGGGGGGTTGGACTAGATGACCTCTAGAGGTCCCTTCCAACCTTAGGCATTCTGTGATTCTATGACTCTATGAATTTGCAAAAGGGGCTTTTATTTTAGAGCTGTACCAATTCTGACTGCCTGTAATGAGAAGCTTGGTTAGTCACAACTAAGTTCACATAATAAAGAAAATACCTCAGTTTAAGAATGTGGTAGTCCTCATCTCCTTCAATAGCCCTTCTATAGAGGGCTGACCATAATTCACAGGATAATATAGCTCTAGTTAAATAGGTGATCCCTCAAACTTTACAAGTGCTCATAATTCATATTCAAACCTTCCACTAATCCTCAGATGTTATTTTGGAAAACGTAGTTCCAAAGTATCCCCCTATTCTCCCTCATTTTTATTTAATTCTCCTGGATGGGTATAAAGTCATTGCAAGATTGTCTGGTCCATTGTCTGAACTTTAATGTGTCTGTGCTGTGAAGATTATTACAATAAAGTTTCCATGTGCTATGATAAGCAAAAAAATATGAAATTCTGTTTCATGTTGATTTATCCAGGAGCTCCCACTCTTGTGGTGTCTGCTTGGGTCCTCACAAGAATCCATCACCAGAATACAGGGTGAGTTATAGTTTCGGTAAGGAACCTGAAGGCAACCTTTTTTGTATTGCATTTTGATTTGCTAGCACTGAAACGTTACAGATTAACAGCAGATAAGCAGAAACATGCCCCCTCCCCACAATTGTATCTATAATATTTAAATCTTGAAAGAAAATGCATGAGAAAACAACTTGCACTATTCTGATTTTGATATATATAAGGACAGTACTAAAACCTGTGAATGCCATTGCAAGCATAAACATTCCTAACAACCAGAGTTGAAAAGACTATTTTTTTTTAAATCACTGCTTCTCCTTAAAAACAACTATAAAATTCTTGTCCTAATCCATTCAAATTTGTCCACAACAACCTTGTTTTGTTTTGGTCAGCAGTTCATTCTTTTGATTCCATTCAGTTCCTCCAGTCTGTTTTATATCTTTTAATATGTGAGCCAGGTATAAAGTGGAAGCTCACTTACTAAGAGGAGACACCCTGAGGGCTTTTAGATCATTTTATATGAGTGATCAATTGGAAGAGATGCTGGTTTATACCTACCTGCTCAGGAACCTGGATGATGATGATGATGTAGAAACAGAAAGTCCTGTAGTCCACCCGTTTTTACACATCCTATTCCCCTTTCTTTATATCACTTCACTGTGAGCAGCAGATCAGTTCTCCATATCAGTTCTTCATAAATGGATTCTTTCCACAGCAAGTGCTTCCCTTTTTTAATCAAGAGACTGAAGAAGATTTTAATTCTTGTCCTGTTCTGACGTTCCTATTTCAAGAGAATAAATAAATAAATAAAGGGGGAATAAAAATTAAAAAAAAAAAGAAGCCAGATTAATGAACAAATTTGTTGAACCGGTAGTGGAATAAAATAGCACAAGATACTTTATTATGAAGAGACTTCAGCAAAAGAACAACAGATGGAGAGAATGAGCAAGAGCTTAAAGACAAGTTCCCACAGGCTTAAAAAGTGCTTAAAGAAGACTTTAGGTGTCTGAACTTTCGGTGCTCTGCCAGCAAACTGCCTAACCATAGCTGACAAATAAGAAATGGGATTCTAGTCACATTATAATGTAGGGATTATACTAGTTACTCATAGACAGGTAGTTTGAGACTAAGATGCTCAAGACGTGACTAACGCCCAGTTTCTGTGAGCTTGTGCCCTTCTGTAGCAGTAGATGCAGAACGGGTAGGATGCACTGGAGTTTAGCCAATGGCTCTTGATGTCTGTGTGTGGAAAACCAAACTGGGTCCTAGATGTCTATATTTGATCTAGTCATTGTGTTCTGTATATCTGGTTCAAGGAAAGAAATAGGCTTTCTTAGGGCATGGGTTTTCTTATAAATTTTTGATGTCCACTTTAAGATCACATGCAAGATACTACATGCTTCTCTGCTGTGTCATCTACTTTGACTACAAAGGAAATTTACGGTTGCGCTTGATGATCTTGAAGGTCTTTTCCTTCCATTATGATTCTATGAAATGTAGGCACTCAACTGGAAGAAGGAAAAATTGGAATGTTAAATTAGTGTTAAACGTGTGAACAGCCAGAGAGACCAGAAGCCCTATCGGCTCTCTCTCTTCATGGTACCCTTAGTAGGGATCTGGGCTTCTCTTACCTCCTACCTTACAAGCCACAAAACTTTGCATTCCTGGCTGCACAGTAGCTCAGTCTCTGATCTGTACCCTGTAAAATAATCATCTTTTCAGTAAAGGAGTAGAAAGGAAGCCTGAAAACATAAGTGTGTATGTTATGACTTCACTTTGGTTTCTCAACCGTCGTCTCTTGAAGAATATGTATCCTTTTAACTGGATTGTACAGAAACATTTTGGGGAGGTATGGGGGTAGGAGGACTGGGAGAAGCATTGAAAACTTAATATCCATCACTTTCCTATCCTGAGACAGAAATAGTTTCATATGTTGCAAAAAGGTTACTTGGGAGAGACAACTTGAATGTGTTTGTTTGCTGTTTCAGATGTTGGGATGATGATGAAAATGGATTAGTGCTATGGATCATCAAAGGCCCCATTCTCCTAACTGTATTAGTATGTTTTTGCATGCTATCTTGAGCATTTTTGAAATTATAAAGCTAAGTATGTGTCTCTTTCCTGTATAGTGGAAAAAATAATATATATGATCATGTGCTATGTTTCATTTGTTTTGCATTTTAAACATCTGGAAACTATTGTACAGCTTCTTCCCCTTGCCCCATCCTTTACAGTTTAAAACACAATCTGAAGGGCAAATCATATATTTTTTAGAGTCATGCTAAGAGGTTATGGAGTCACATTGCTTCCATCAGTCCATCCCAGTAGTGTCTGCACCTCTGTAAGCCATTTCTAAAAAAAAGGTAATACGTACAAACAAGACTGGTAGATCATATGAAGTTGAATTACCTAATATGTTTTTAAGATGGTTAGGTTACAAACTTAAGACAAAAATGACTCTGTAAGCAGAGGCTCATTCCATCTAGGTTTAGGAAGAAAACATTATATTATTTCAGATGACATTTTTTATCATCCGTTTCATAATCAATGAAGGGAATGGGAGGGGATATTTAGATACATAAGAACTTCTAGGTGCTGAAAGTGGAACAAAAGGAGCTAATACCAGACACATAATGATACTGAGATAAGTAAGCTTATATTCATTCCATATTGCAAGCAAATGCTTGTGTATAACTGGTTTTGGTGGGAAAAATTATAATATTTCGAATGCTATTGATATGATCTGAGGTCAGATCTTCACTGGTTTGTATCAGTGCAATTCCTGTGACTGTGTTTTTTAATACAATTTATTCCAGCTGAGAATGTGTTCCCATGCTGTAACAGTTTTACAGGTCTTCTCTTGTCTTTCCAGATTAACTTTATTATATTTATTAATGTGATCAGAATTCTAGTTCATAAATTGAAATCTCAAGAGGGAGGAGGGAGCCATTCAAACCACTTTGTGTAAGTATTGCTGGGTCTCTTGATGATGACCTGTTTTAACTGCTCTAAGAGATGTTTTATGGGAATGAGCACAAAATGTTCTAATTCACACTAGTGGAAAGAGAAGTTCCCAGGAAAGTAAAAAATAGACTTTTCTTTTCATCCTAGGCAGCACACATCCTTTCTTTCTTTCTTAGGGAGGGGAGGGGGTGGAATAAGGTGGGGAGAAGAGGGAAAATCAGAAGACTAATTAAATATTAAGGCTCTAAATGACCCAATTTGAAAAACTAAATGATAAATGTATTCAAGCATTGTGTACATACTGCTTTCAGACCTTTCCAAACAAATGGCTACAAAAACATAGACACAGATGCTCTAAATTCTTAGCTGTAGCATGATACTGATAGTCTGATGACTGAATCTAGTCATTGCTGTTTGCTGTTTCCAGTACATTCAATAGAGATCATTAATAGAGTCAGAGGACTCCAGTGAAAATTTTGGCTCTTAGTAAGACATCCATGAATGCCTGTTAGTCACGGCACAAGCTACAGGATTATTGCGACCATCTGGAGTGACCTGAAGACCAAACTTAGGATTTCTTAAATAGTGCTGAAACCCATGTCCAAGCAACTGAATCAAGTTCCATGCACGGTTAATGGTTGGGTAGCCATGGACAGATGTTGAAGCTTAGACACTTACATGGTAGATACCTCACTGACTGAAATTATTCTGAGAAGGACAGATCAGAGCACTTAGCTGGGTTCTCCACATTAACATATTTAGCAGGGGGAGAGTCAGTGAAGATATTTGTTGTTTATCTTTGTTCACAAGAGGTTGACAGCAGAAGTAGCAGAAAATAATTTTTCCAGAACTCCTTTGAACACAGTTGCCTGTGCTCTGAAGGCGATCCTCTGTAGCATATTACTATCACTAATTGCATGCTGCTAACAGTGCCTTGTTATTGTGTTCTTGTTTTCCCAGGAGGCTTGCTAAATCCACATTACTCTTGATCCCGCTCTTTGGAGTGCATTATATTGTATTTGCGTTTTTCCCAGAAAGCACTGGTCTGGAGGCTCGACTTTATATTGAGCTAGGCTTGGGTTCCTTTCAGGTAAGTTGGACAGAAATTTACCAGTCTTAAGAGGCTTGGACTGAAACACTATGCTGAGCAGTTTTATATTTCACACTAGATATTAGAGTGAGTGTTAATAGCATGCTTAAATTCAACACACACATTCATCTTACTCCTTCACAAGATCTTTCTCTTATTTGCTTCCCTCTAGTTATTATTTAAAATCTCATGCTACTTATAAGTTCTGACTCAGACCTTGTCAGACTAATCACAAAAGAATACATCTACCTTCTTGAATAGTAATGATTGGGTGCCTTACATGATGCCGTGAAGATAAAGATACGAATTAAAGTGAGCTGATTGAAAGTAATTCTGGATAAAATAAAAGTAGACATAAGAGTAATGGAGAAATAATTATAATTCTTCAACTGTTAGGAGTTCCTAATTTTAGTTGCTGTTTGTTTCTCTTTCTTTTATCACTGTTCAGAGCGGTATCTTGGATTTGGGAGGGCCTGAGGCCATTCCCTGGGCACAAGTTACAACAAATAGATAAGGTCTTTTTCCTTCTCCTTTTCCCTTTACCTTGCAACAACATCCATGTTCATACAGGTTGGAAATGAATTCTTTTCCCTGTTTACGTCTCAGATATGATTGGACACAGTATTGGTCTGAGCCAAAGTGCTACCATGAAGACCTGTGGGCCAATGCTCAGGGCTGTGTCTTGTTCAATTTTCTAATACATACAACAAAGACGCAGTGATATAGAGTGGAATATGCTGTAGCCCACAGTCTATGAAGTAATTTTCATCTAGGCTGGTTAACACTCTTCTCGATGGTAATTCTGGATATATAAATCAAATAACATTTCCAATAGATTATCTCAACACAGATATTCTCTTTTAAATGAAAAAGGGGTAATTTAGCAATAAAAATGCAAACCAACAACAGGTCTGCACCCACTAGTCTAGAATAAGATAGAGGGCATTTCCACTTTATCTAAAGAAGAGGATATGGTAAACAATGAATTAAACACAAATATCTCTGTAAAAGAACAAAAGTATATATATCCAGCCCATGGAGGGCATGTTTCATGCACATGTTGAAACCCAGTAAGTTGTGCTACATCACCTAAATCCCACTGGAACAGAAGATACATATATATATATATATATCTAAATATATATAAATACTTGTATCTATTTATATTTAGAAATATATGTGTGTGTATGTATAAAAATACACATACATGTATATGTGTTCATATACATCTGTGTATTTGCTGTGTTAAATTGTGAACGGAAGCTAATGTCTGCCACTGATTCTCTGTTTCAAATTCTGGCTTCTGACTTTTTTTTTTCTCCCTTCCCCTCTCTGTCCCAGGGCTTTGTTGTTGCTCTCCTATATTGCTTCTCAAACGCAGAGGTGAGTAACAAGTACATAAGAATATCAAAACCTTTGAAACGTCCTTTGTTTTTCCTTTTTTTCCTTTTTTTTTCTTTTTTTTTCTTTGTGTGTGTGTGTGTGCTTTGATGTGCTCCAGAAAGCATGAAATACACATCTTTTTTTTTTTCCCCAGTACCTTTTCTGACTTTATCTGTATTTATATAATTCCAACAGGAGGGCAAAAAATAAGCTTTGAATCAGTGACCCTTTACAAGTGGTTGCTGACTTAGCTATCAAGGGATGTTCTTTCTACTTTATGTCTGATAGGTATCATCATCATGCCTCAATAGAAATCTTTACCAATCTGTGCTTTCTTTCCTTTTATTTTTTCCTAGCAAGTTTCTATTCTTTGCCTTTCTGTTTCCTTTTTCTTTCTTCTCCCAGGCACCTTGTGTTTGTAGTAGTCTTGTCATAAATTCTTTCCTTTCTTGTTTTTGTGAGCTCTCAGGTAAAGTTCCTACAATACATTTTAGGGTACCTACCATTTTAAAAACTAAAAGCTTGCCTTGGAAAGGAGGAGAATGATCTGGATTTCCACGTGTAAACACTGTATGGATAGCCAGAACTTGTTTGCACAAGAATTGCAGAATTAAAGAAAGAATTTGCAGAATTAAAGAAATGCCCAGAGAAGACAGAAAAACATCATGAGGTGATTCATCTCATCCTCAAAAAATGCATAGGTTAGTTGGGAGGAATAGGTTAGTTGGGAGCCTTGAAGATCCTTCTATCTCTTCATTCGCTGTAGTGTGTGCTTAGGTGACTAGCTTAAAGTGGACACCTCTCAGAGAGAGTCTAAAAGTAGTGAGAAGAATCCTATCCAAGGATGAGTGATGGCTAAAATACTTTTGTTACTTAGAAAAATAACTCATAATGGCTATTCTAATGCTCCTCCCATGCCAATAGCTTAAAGAGTGCCTTCAGGATTAAATGTAAATACAGGATGCTATACATACCACCTGTCTGTTGTCTGCATAGACTCCATACCATAGCTTTTAAATTGCTTGTACATCAAATATGGCATCATGCTAATCCAGTGAGTGTTAGAAAAAGGACAAGTGATCTCTGGCCAAGGTCAAGGGGTATCAATTGGTTTATGCCTGTGCTTAAGAACAACTGCTTCTAAAAATCAGATTGGCCAATCCTTGTAGCTTGCCCCAGATCTTCCCTGGATCTCATATGGTTCCTTGCAGTCTTAAAACATATTTTGTTCTGTGTATTCTTCAATTTTAAGTAAGCATAACAACATGAGAGTTTGTATTGCTAGCAGGAATATGGTGCTTGTGTGGGATGAAATTGCGAGCTGGTATTCTGTATCTTGTTTTGTGGCATGAAACATCGAGGAAAGTTGAAGGGTCCTAAGATCACTGGGCTACTGGAGCACTGGGTTAACAGAGGAAGGCTACATTAATGCCTACCAGGGAAGCCAGTAGCTATGTGATTATAAACATTAGCCATTTGGGGCAACAGAAGCTACTTTCCTCTAGTCTTCTCAATTTGTCCTCAAAAACATTAACAGTGGTTCTGGGACCTCCTCACCATGGTTCTTCACACTATATGTCACTTGAGCAACCTCTTTTATGTCACACGGTTATTCATTTTTTTTAATACTTCTTAGAATCCCTGAAATATCTCTAAAATGTTATAAAATTTCAAGTTGATTCAGAGGCTTTCAGAGTCAGTAAGGAATCTGCAAGAGAGGAATTCAACTTGAATTCAAAGTGAAGAGGTCCACACAGGGATTTGTAACATGTAGCAGGCCACGGCAAGGAGGCACAGGAGATTCAGCATGAGGAAAAGTAAAAATTACTCAAAAAAGTGGAAATACTTATGCAGCAGGCCAGGAGCCATAGAGAAAGAAACTACCATCAGCCCTGGATTATACTCTGTATTTGTGAAATTCAGGCTGTTTATTTAGGAACATGAATAAGGGAATGCTTCTAAAAAAGTATTGAGGCTTAATCCTGGCTGATTTAGGGGCCTCCGTGCATCTGGGCCATATTGATCTAAATTCAGGCAAATTTTTTTTTCTTTTTTTTTTTTCTGATTCTGTTCTTAAATTTCTCTTCTGTAGGTTCAAAGTGAGCTCAAGAAACAACTGTGTAAATGGCAGTATCAAGAATACCTTAACTTTACACACAAACACAGGACTTTATCCAGAGAAAACAGTCCAGTCAACTACGTCACTCAGTTATCACTACTTGAAAAAATCAGTCCAAAAAGGAAAATATCTGGATACCAGAATGGTGTAACTTCTGTCTGAGCTTATCTAACAAGCAGAGTTGCTGCGATGTTGTAACATACTACCTTAAGACAAGGCCAGACTGGATTCCTTATGGATTTTCATACTATCAGTGTAATTCTGAGAATTTCTTCTCCTGAATGCAAGCTACTTTTATCACCTTATACAGATCAGTACCACAACCCTGGTCCTCTCTCTACTTAAGCACACAAAACCCACTTAATTTGAAATGAAAAGCCAAACTTGCAGCTGCCTTGCGTTAACAGCTTAGCACTCAAATCCAAGGAACTACAGTAATTCCTTTGGGACACAGCATATGTATATCATACTTTTATTAGGGTTTTCCACATTTTTCCAAATCATAGGAGAACTATTCCTAACTTTAGTTTGAAACAGCTACTTTTAGATACAGTAGCAAAGGTTTGCAACACTCATTAGTGATATTTTTTACTAGTTGTTCTGAGACAGCTTGTGGCAATTTGGTGGGAATTACACACTGAAAGGTGCTAAGCACCTACCTAGACAGCAGCAATCTCCTTCAAAGGGAGCCTCAAGGCATCTCAAGTTTAACATAAATAAGACTGGTTATTATTATCTACTTGGTGCTTTTAGTCCACATTTGTTGTAAGAAAGAATAAATTAGGCCAGTGAACCATTTCTCTTGTTCATGAAAAGGCTTGTTGCTGGAATAGACAGTATATCATAAGACATCATAATCTTGAAAGTCATCTGGATTACCACATTACAACTGTGCTTTTGGGGTTTTTTGGGGCCTTCCTTTGAGGATAGACTAATCTTTTGTGTCTATTCTTATCTCAGTTCTACCTGTTGTATCTCAATTAATTATGTCTCAGGTGAAAGATGTTTGACCCGCAGAATGAGCCAATCGAGTCCTTGCATTCCTTTTCTGAGGGACCTTGCTTTTTATTCAAAGCTGACTTGGATTTATCATCAAACTCTCCAAAAGCAAAGAAATGGGACAAAAGGGTACAGCCTTTATGATATGGCCTAGATACAGCCATAGTTCCTTTCAAGGTAGGACCATTCCCAGGAGAACCTGAATCGGGACTTGAAACTGCTACTAGAAACTGTGATCATTCAAGTCCAACCATAGAGTTCTGTGAACTGGAAAATCCATCAAACAAAACAAGCAAAACCAACCAAACAACAAACCTCATGCTCAAGTCCCTCATTTTGCTGTGCTCTTGTTTAATTACTTAGGCCAGAAGACATCTGGCTTTGGGGAAACGTCTTCAGTGATCTTAGATGCTTCACTTCTAATCTTCTTAGAGCAAGCTGAATAATCCATATTTCCATTCCAATCATTTCAATCACTACTTTTTTAGTTAGGTACATACTCATTCTGTCCCAAAGACTCAAATGTCTCTGGTGTCTTTTTCTCTGTTCTTACCACCTTCTTAGTTCATCATAAATGTAATCCTCACTGCTATATATTTTAAGTTCTATTGCCTTTCACAGTATTTGGATACACTTGTATGATGCACACGTATAAAATGAAGAACATAATTATAGCTGTTGTGGCTTCTTATTTTTTTTTATTTCATGCCAGTTTGGATGTTTATGTTATGTTGTTGAGGTTGGAGGCGAACATTTGGGAGACCTAGATGAGATGAGCAGTGGATGAGATCTGGATGAGATGAGCAGTGAGGGTGAACGGAAAGAGCTTGACACAAGAGATCTGGAAAGTTTGGGAAAGTTGAATTAATGTGCTTACAGTAGATGGGCAAATTAAGTTGAGACATCTGTCAGGATTTGTGGGAGAATTGGAAATGTTGGTTAAGGAAGCTGAACTCAAAATAAATTTCATGGTGTGATGGGACCCACCACCTTTGCTTGCCGTCAGTTTTCCTTTTACTGGATCCCTGTAGCCAGTAAAGGAACTTACCAATAATAAAAACAGGAAATATGTAGTGAGACAGGTGATCATAATAGGAAATGCAGGCTATCCTGAGGGCTCAGCGGTGAAGTTGGACCAGGAATTCCTCAGGACCAGGAATTCCTGCAACCTTAGTAACAACTCAGCAACCTTGTCCAGAGCATCCCTTCATGCATCCTTATTGTTCCCTTCGGCATTTCCAGGTCCTTTACTTTTCCATCGCTTTAGGGCAGGATGTGTAAGTAATAAATTAGAATTGAAGACTATATGAACGAACCTATACTGCATATACTCTAGCTGGTGATGAAGTTAATAAACATAGGGAGTGCAATAACTCCGTGAATAAAACTCTTTTGGGAGGGGTCTGAGAAGGATGCTGATTTATTTTTGATGGCACAAGATGTGCAGGAGAATGTTTCAGGGATCTCTTGCTTCAAAGCAGGACTATATGCTTTGCATAGTAGCAAAGGTGTTGTCATAAATTGGGTCTAGAAATGCTGTTGCGGTCTGTGTGGAAGTGCTGCCATCTTGTGGTTTGCAGTGCGTGCTGGACATGGTTGACCTAATGCACATAGTCCAGAAATTGAACTGCTTTGCCTGGCATTCACAAAAAGTACACCTAAAACTGGATCAAAGATACGTCCTTTCCCAAACGAGATTTAAATGACTACTTAAACTTTTTTATTATTATTTTATTTTTATCTTGACAGATCCAGTAAGTGAGGGTTTTCTCTTGTCACGTTCTTCAAATGAATGTATTACATTGCGGCATTGTTACTTTAAAATTACAGATAATTACCAAAGACTTTTAGAGTGGGCTAAAATACTCTTTGCAGATGCCTTTTATTCTTACCTTTTACCCATTGCAGGAGCCCAAGAAAGACCTACTCAGATTAAAGGTGTAACCTGTACATGTACAAACCCGAGAGAGATAAATCCCATCCCAGATGTCACCCATATGCTTTTCTTTACACTCCTGTGTAAGTTCCTATAAGACACAGTTCAGATACAAGTCTATTCCCGCATTTCCTATTCCACATTTGCTGGAATAGTCTAATGGGAATGAGGCGTGCTATAGACCTTCTGTAAGCTGAGAAAGGGGAAATACAACCTGCATTGTGTTGTTCATTGCTCATAGAAAGGACTGTGACTTGCATCCCTGAGTAAATCCATACCGATGAAGTAATTAAAATTGTTCAAGTTCTAGTAAGAATGAAAAGCCATGCAACCATTGGGTTCAATCAGGCTCATCTGGTCAAGGTCCTGAGGACACTGACAGGTCTCCCTGGTCCTGACCAGCCCACCATGGTGTCCCTTTACCCTATCCAGTTCCCATCTTGGCCCTACCATGGTCATACTCCATCCTGATCTGACTGGGCAACCACTCAGCCTCGTTATACTTCAACTCAGTCCAGGGCCCCACTGCTGTGGTAGGAATGTTGATCTCCAGCTCAGCTTCAGGCATGGCCCCATCTGTGAACTGTCTTGACAATAGGCAACAACATGTGGACTGAATTTCCAATGGATGGAGCTGCCTGGTCACTGTGGACTTGCCTGATGGCTTGGCCAACATCTTCAGATGTCTTCAGTTCACCTCACTGTGTGATTACCCTCAGCTCCAGACATCTCATCCCTTAGGAAAGAGTCAAGCCTCACTGCTCCCTAACATGCCTCTAACATCAATTCCAATATATTCACTGTCTCATCAAAGGATCAAGTCCAAAAGCACCTTGGCTAAACAACCAACCAAGAAAAGCAGTTCAAAGATGTATTTCCCCTACAATGGAGTCTTGTTACGACAGGGCGATGCCCTTCATCTTTTAAAAATGAACCTGAACAGAATTTGCTTTGAGTCTTTATCCTCCATATAGATGCAATGCACTAAACATTTTCCTAATATAACTCCTTCCCTGCCTGAGGACGAAGCAAGAACATAAATGGATAACAAAGCCAAGGTTTTGTGCCTGGTTGCTCCAAGGCTGGGTTTGCCAAGCAGAGTCAAGGCACTCCTTCCAATGACAAGCGAAATAGCTTTTATTTTTCTCTCTTCTCTTCTCTTCTCTTCTCTTCTCTTCTCTTCTCTTCTCTTCTCTTCTCTTCTCTTCTCTTCTCTT
>JAWLRI010001102.1:679434-690941 GCA_034781795.1 Crypturellus tataupa
TACCTTACCTTACCTTAACATTCTTCTCTTCCTTCTTTTTTTTCTTTTTTCTTTTTCTTTTTCTTTTTTTTTTTTTTTGCATTTTTTTTCCAGAAAAATATCCATCCTGCTCATTTAGGAGAAAATCTACTATCTTGCAACTTCAGAAATAGAGAAGTTCTCTTTAGTTCAATTTTATATCAGAACAAATTTATACAAAATGATAATATGTTTATTGTGTTATCTACAGCAGTATACATGTAAAAAACAATTTATTGGAACACACACACAAAATAAAAATAGTTAGAAAACAGCAAATGATATTGATAATATAATGATATTATAACAAAGCTGAATAATCTCAAAATGCCATTATCAAGCTTTGTAAAATCATTATTCCTCACAGTACGTGAAACAGAATAATAGAGGAAATATCGCAGGGGGTGGAATTTGTCTATCTGCATGTAAACATCCACAGTGTAGACACCTGTCTATGACCTGGTCAGCTAGATTTCCTTGTGAAAAGAAACACTCTAGCAAAGTATGAAGCATCTCACTCTTGAGCAGAAAGCTAGAATATGTCCAATGGCTCATATGCTGATACGACTCATTTTTCTTCTATGACTGTAAAGGTAATATAGAACAATTAGATCAAAGGCAAGTTTCTTTGTTGATATCTATAGTTAGGTGATGTGGATGCCTCCTGACATGCTGGTTTACGATGTTCCCCAGGACTTTGGGAGCCAGGATGCCTAGTACTGAAAATGCCTAGTGTTGAAAGGGGGAAAAAAAACTAACTACAGTCCTTGAGAGGTAACACTTAGGGATTTTTGCACCTCTGGAGCCTGCCTGAGCAGCTTTGCAAATATAGCTGTTGATATACAGGCTTTTCTTTCTTTCAGTCTCCTACAGAACCTGCTCAAGACCAGGCAGGGCTTTTACTCACACAATCTACATTTTAAGACATACTTTAGATATCACGTTGAACTTGACATTTTGTTGTATTTTTGCATTAGGTACACACCTATAGTTGCAGACTCAGAGGAGACCGATAGACCCTGTTCTCAGATAGGTAGATAGGCACACTCAGATAGGTGTAGCTACCCAAATGTAGGTGTTTGAACTTGGAGCTGAATCCTACAGTGACTTTAACTCAACTCTCTGCATAGAGGGAACTTTGAGATATTTTAGAATTTTCTACATATGACTATGGTTTGTAAACCATAGACCCCGATCTGGTCTGGCAGCAGAAGACCAAGCAGGATCTCATAGGGTGACCTGTTTATCCTGCTCTATCTGTCCATTTTACCATGTCTTGCTTCCCTTTATGGGCTATAACAACTCCACTAAGCTCACTTGCTCTACAGTCATACAACAGAAGATTATAAATAGCGAACATTTAATTGGAGGCTTTGTTCGTATGCAAAATTCTTGGGAAGAAAAACAAAGTCTTAATCACATGAAATCACATAATCAAAACAGACAGGTAAAGCTCAATGGATTTAGTTTTCTAGATAGAGCCACTGAATGTGGAAAGTAGAAAAATTATCTGTGGTATTTGGATCCTGTAAGAGGACTTCATGTCAGTTATGAAATTCCAGCTTGCACGTTTGTTTTGGTTTTCGGACACAAAGGAGAAAGTGTGAGTTTCACCTTGAATGCAGCACCTTTCTGCCTGTGTCTTCTTGAACCTATCGAACCTATCACCCACTGTGAAAAGCCTAGTAAGAGGTATAACTCCCTTTTACCCTGGTCCTTCTGGGATACTGAAATATAGATCCTATATAGTTATTAGATCTGACTCGGTTCTGCTTTCCTGACCACCTTCTTTCCACCATGGGTTCATCAGAGATTGGATGAAGTTACATGAAAAAAAACTGAGGAACCAATGAGAGTCATTCAGATTCTCCCAGGAAAATAGCTTATAACAACTCATTCTTGACTCCTTGCATTAGTACTTTTCTGCCTTTTTAATGCATGGAGCGTTCACATCATGCTAAGCAAGATAAATGACCCTCATAAATCTTACAAATGTATATTGTAATTTACAATATATAAACTTGTTTTCCGTAATCATTTTCCATGCAGACTTCAGAAACAGCCAGTGGGTTCTAAGGGCTCCATAGACTGCAAGTTGAAAACATCTGCTGTACATCCTAGTGAAAAATAATTTAAAATAACAAGGCAACTAAAGCAGATTTAAATGAATACTGCTGGATTTCTTTTATTGTAACTTCTTTTTTTTAAATCACTACAGAAAGACTTCTCTTGGGTGCACTCCTTGGAATTTCTATATGTAGTAATTGATAAGCCTGGGCCAGAGAGATAAAGTTAGATGTCTGTATGAGTCATGAGGCAAAGTTTTGCACTTCGGAGTCATGGTAAGGATTTTTTAGCAGTGCCTTACCCATGAGTGGTAAAACTTATAAAAAAAAAAAAAAAAGTTAAAATTCAGCTGAACTTCATCCATTTGGATGGTGAAGATTTCCTGGTGGCTGTATAAGTTTCCTAGCCCTTTGATTGAAAACATCAGCATAATCTCTTGCAAGATCATAACTGAAAGTTAAAAAAGAAAAGATTGGGTTCATTTGTGTATGCACTTTCAGGATTTAAAATTACTTTTCTCCTTTTTTTTTTTTTTTTTTTCCTTTCTTTCTTTCTTTGCAGGCTGCTTTACACACTACTCCTGGCTAATTTTCATGCTGTTCTCAGCAGATTTACTTACTTTTGTATTTATCTCTTTGCATTGCTTTTGTGGATGAAGTTGCTACTGGATTTGAACCAGATACAGCTTGATACTGCCATTATTTTTAGTCCTTCTGCATAATCACAAAAAAGTTATACACTTTATCTGAAAGGAAGTTGTTTTCAGTAAGATAGAAAGGAGCTGGAAGCAAGATTACCTAATGGAAAGGAGCATAAACTGTGAGGTTTTTTATTTAGAAAAGGTTTTTAAACTTCCAGAAATCTGCAGTTTTACAACAGCTTTCCAGTGGGAGGAGAAAACCCATTACAGTTTAAAATGGGCTTTGATCAGTTTAGAAGTGGAAGTAATATGATGTGAAAAAAAAAAAAAAAAAAAAGTGATCACAGTTTCCCTCAGTGTTCTTAAGGCATTGTGCTGCTTTGCAGCACCCAAGGGTCAGAGAACTCTGTCAAATATTTCTCATTCTTGTTGCTTTTGACTTTGCATTTTCTCATCATACATTTCTCACCATACATTTCTCATCATATTTTTCTTTTATCAGTGAGGTTTGTGAAGACAGTTCTAGAAAATGCCACTATATTACCTACGGCCATGCACAAGACAAAACTTGTTGCTCTGGAAGGTTCAACCTGGAGGTATAAACATAGAAAATGAGTCCTGATCCTTCTCATATGGCCAATCACTCTGCTATCAAGTAAGCATAAAAGCAAGAAATATCAAGGCCTACTCCCGTGAAACAGGATCTGCAGGGTCAGGTACTCTGGTTGCATTAATAATGCTCCTTCATCAGTTAAAACTGACCAAGTCTTATTAATTTAGTGGAAGCTGTGTCACAACTCAGATCTCGTTTACATTGGCCAATATAAAATTGTTCCTGGGGGACCCAAATTAATATGGAAACAGAAACTGGCTTGCACAAAGCTTGCTCAAGTCAGCACCCAAAAGTTGTGGAGCATTTTGGGTCCCATTCCTCAACCATGAATATTTCCTGAAGAGCAAAGTCAGATGTTGAGCAGAAGTCTCAACAGCCTCTGCTCTGCATCACCCTCTGAAGATGCAGAGGGTCCAGAGAGAGTTCATCTTTACAAATGCCAACTCAGATGATCCACATGGGCAGTTCTTGCCCCTTTCTAGTTGGTACTTAGCTTTGTGATTTCAAGGATCACTTTTTGTTGTTGCTGAAAGAGAACTGCCAAAGGGGAAGAGCTGTACACCAAAATCAGTATCTGAATGCAACTCCTACTTTGTACTGTTTTTATACTCCACTATGGATTCACTCGCCATTATCTCTGTCCCTTCTCCTGCCATCCCAACTTAATGCCGGCTTTTTAAATATAGACAGAGCAACGTGGCTTTTTCAACCTATGGAATAAATCCTCCCATAACTAAGTACTGAAATTTCAGTACCTCTGCTCTGAGCTTCATATATACTAACTGCATAAACAGCTGACGGTAAAAGAAGTCAAGGTCACGATGCAGTAATGAAATAACCCTTTTTGCTTCTGAAATATAGCTCCTGCTTTTCATTTTGGGATGTTAGTTGATCTCTAGTATCAGTAATCCACATCAAACAGTAGCTAAATAAAGTCAATATTCACAAAAGCTGCAGTACAGAAGGGTTTGTAAATTTACAAAAGCAAAAGAAGAAAATGAGACAAGAAATACATTACAAGTGCTCAAGAAGCACCAGACATTCCTTTTTTTCTTTTAATTACATTTTGCTTTTAATAACATAGCCTTTCTGACTCCAAAATATATTTCACAGTGAAAAATCAAACATTGCACTGTTACACTCAGTCAATATTTACATACATGTAGAAGCAAAACCACCTTTTGGTTTCTTCCATCGAGAAACAAATAGAAATGGTGGCCACTGTGAATGGTGGCCATTAATGTCCAGCATCTTCAGCTTACATTCAACATAAAGATTTCTGAGCATAATTTGTGCGATGACATTAGATTCTGATTTAGATAACTATATACATCTGAAGTATGATCTTTCCAATAACATTGAAAAAGTTAGAGTTACTGAGGAAAGCCACACTTGCACGTATGTCAGAACTTTCAATAAAAAAAAAAAAAATGGGAGGCATTGGCTTTTAGAATATAGTTTATATTAAATATATAGATACCATTTCTTCTAGTGAATTCAGTGCTGGTGAAAAGTTCTGAAGACTTCAATATCTGTCCACTGAACATGAAACACAGGGACAGCAATAGCAGAAATTTCTGACTCACTGCCTTCCAACCTGCCTTGTTCCTGAGCATTGGCTCTAGGAATTTAAGTGCAAGTTAAAGTCTTCATGACTACTCAGTCCTTGGCCTCTCTTGCTGAGACTGCTAAAAACTATAGCAATAATAATCACATTAACAATAATAATTTAGTGAGAACAAATCCCAAGTTTCACAAATGAAGTGGCTTTGTTTTAACAGAAGCAAATTCTACCGTGTTGATTTTAATTTAGCTGAGGACCTGGTCTGCAGTGCGAATGAGAGGAGGGTGGTTTTGGTGATGTGGTCACTTGGCCACGAGGCACTGGACTGACATCCACCAACTCAAACTGCAGAGTACTGTAGGACAGCCAGGAAAACAACAGATGTCAAAAGTAAGCTCAGAAGAGACTTAAAAAAAAAAGTCTTTCTTGTTCTGGCCTGAAAATGACACAAAAGTTTCCAATCATATGCAATTAACTTTTTTTCCCCCTCTCAAAAGTTCTAATTTACTAATGCTGGAAAACTGGTTACCAGCCATTCATGCAAAATATATTTTTTTGTATTTTTAGTAACACAGTATTGTCAGTATAACACCTTGTGAAAGCCCATAATACAGAAAATACAAAACTAAATGTCATCTGTTCATCTAATATTAGATAGTTTTGTTTAAAAAAATGTATAAGTATACATTAACTGATAAATATGACCCATTTCCCAACACTGTGTCCTTCTGGTCTGCAAAGTGCTTCCTTGGGAAACTTTCTAAAAGAGTTATTAGCAGCATCTAATGAGAGAGGAAGATACAATCTACCATTTGCTAAGAATACTGCAGTGATTTTTGCACAGAGTCTGGAACACAGAGGGACAGATTCTGCTCGCAAAACTGTAAACCAATGCCGAAGATTTGAGGAAAAATAAAAGAGTACTTTTGGCACTTTACTAAAGATCATTTATATGTCACTTAAGATACCAGAGTATAAGTGACTTACCTACTTAAACCTTTTTGCTGCTCCTCTGCACAAGGACAGATTTCACTGGACTGGGGAGTAAATGTTTCATAAAAGCATGATGCTGTACCAACATGAAGTCAATCTCAACATTTCCATATATTTCAATTGAGTTCAGGAGCAACTACTTTAGCATTTCTGAAATAACTTGCATTTACATTCATTTACATTGCTGCAACTGAGAGCAGATTATGTCCCATACATCAATATTGAAGTGTTAAGTATTATAATTAATACTTCTTTCACAACTTTCTGTGACCCTTATTTTTCCTTTTAAAAATAAGGTACTAACATTATTTTAAAAAATGTGCTTAAAATGACATTAAAAATTTTTAAACCTAAACTAACAAAAACCAGTGAAATTAAAAGCTCAACTGACACTGAAATTATGATTTTTCACTTTCTTTTCAAAGTTAGGTCAACCAACACCAAAGAACAAACCTGAATTTTGAATTTCCTGGTTACTATTAGTTTGAGTTTGCAAGTTCACATTTGAAATGTCTGTTTTTGTTTGTTTCGTTTTAATAAACACACACATATACACAAACATATATATATATTTATATATATATATATATTGGTTCATAAATTCACAATGAAGTGAAAGCTAGTACGGTCCTCAAAGTCTTTATCAACCATATAAAGACTTTTGAGAATTGACATCATCAACATTTGACTGAAGTAGATACGTACCAGTCGTGGCTTTAATTACAAGGCAAAATTGGAAAGAATGTTTTAGTTTGTCTCAGACAAAAGAACATCTGTGGTTAAGCAAAAAGAACATCCAAAGAGAAGGAAAACTGCCAGGTGTGGGAAGTCATCCAAAGTCTTTATCCTTTCTTTCTGTAGCATCTTATTATTGAGTTTAGATGCTCACAGATGGGGATTACCTTTAAAGATGATCATGCCAATTCAGTCTTATGCCTTTTGCTCTGGCAAAGAAGAGTCTTAGCACAGATGTCAAGCAGGTCACAACGATACCCACACCATGTGACACAACCATACAAAAGCATACCGTGTTTTGGACACAGATACAGAGGGTTCAAGGTTATTTGGAGGGAAAGACTGCCCTGGAACTGACTTTTTCTCTTACGTTGGGAGTGAGGGGACAATCATTTTTCATTATTCAAATAATCCAGTTGATCGACCTATCAATCTACTTAACAATCAGTCAATGCCAAAAATATAGATATATCTCAACTTCAGGGTCCTTTTAAAAAAATCACAGTTTAGCAAGAAATAGAGCATTCTCTGTAATGTCCCTGGATATGGGAAAAGTTCTTTCACCTGGAGTCACCTCGCTGATTGATGACAGCTATGCAGCTTCATATCGGCACAGTAGTTTCTTCAAGTCCACTGAGTACATCTGACTAAATCCTGCCACGATACTGATTTTCTGAAGTCCTTCCTTAACTGACTGATGTGATGAACCCAAACAAGTTGACTGCATTCTAAGACTCAAAAGAGAAACACTATGGAACATGCCAAAAGACTGGGACAGATATGTTTGAATATAGAAAAACAAACAAAAAAAAAAAAAAACAAAAAACAAGCAATCAAAAAAGAAAAAGCAGAGCTAAATAAAAAACTAAAATTTAAACCAACTTGAAAAATAACGATCATGTCCATTCACAGATTACTATCAGTTTGGCAACCAAGGATCACAACTGCACAGCAATCACTTGTTACTTTTGACTGACAATGGATTACTTGCAGATGTTCTGAAATATAAATTGCTGAGTGCATGACCTTGGCCTGTTGATTATCTTGTAAATAGTTTTTCCATCCATGGTCTTGATTACAGTTGTGTATTTACAGTGGCTGTTAAAAAGATATATATATATACACATTTCCTTTGCTTTTCACCTCTGTGAACATCAAGGATGTTTTGGGAAAGGAGTGGAGAGGAGAAGAGAAAAGATGAAGTGATAGGAAAGGATGGGAACGGAAGAGAAGGAGAAGGAGGGAAGAAAAGAGAAGGAAAAGGAAGAGAAGAGAAAATAAACGCACAACGCTATGAAAACTACAATTTTATTTCTCTCTTTAAAGGGATTTTTTTTTGGTTTGTTGATTGATTTGTTTTCCTTAGCTGCTCATGTCGCCAGGTTCTCCGCATTTATGCTGGACATCCGAATCTGAGAGCTGCTCTTGCTCAGAATGGAGAGTTGTGTCCCCCCGTTCACTCCGCTGCTCGCTAGAGAAGGATGACGATGTTTGAAATCCACAGCAAAATACCGGTTGACTTTCCAGCTCCTCCATTTTCTCTTTATTTCTGATTGCACCTTTAGGGAGAAACTTCAAAAGGTCATTTTTTATGTACTTAGCCGCTCGAGGACATGCTGACAAATTATTAAGTTCAGAAAAAAAAAAAAAGTTATTATTAAATTCTTCATATCAGTGAAATATGAGGTGATTTTTCTATGTTCAAAGAAAACAAGGCATGCTGTGGGAACAACTGCCTGGAGTCCAACCTCAGCTAATTTCAGTATCCGTAAAGAATCAGCCCACAGGTTCTTGGAAGACTTGTTCAACACTAACTTCAAAAGAAACATTGTGTCAGCGTCTTTGGAAAAAATTAAAATATCTTGTGTTCACCAGTGACCACTATCAAATACATAAGAAGGGGACAAGGAAAACTGTACTCCCCCAAAATTCTGGACAGTAAAGAAATAACTTCCTCAAAAAGGTAGCAGGTCTCTTGCTAGGAAAAACTTCAGATACTGCAAGTAAAATCCTAGTGATTTCAACAGATGGAGACCATCTTAGGTAATGCCTGAATCTCTCCTTCATAATGCCCAAATCTCTCCCGCAGGTATCAAAATAAATTGTTTCGCTGTACTTGCGAATCTTGCTCCACATTTTTGGAGGTCTCTCTGTACCAATCCTCAGACTATGTCCTCAAATATAAATACATTCATGGAAATTTTAACTTCATTTGGTTTTGAAGAAGGCTGTAGGAGAAACATCCTAGATGGAAAATCACCTGTGGATGCACGGATGCAAGTCTAATGGAAACTTTGTCTTTTCTTTTTTAATATGCTTCTAAGTAGATACCAGCTCTGATATGCATAAACACCTATAATACTCTCCCTTGATCTATAGCAGCCTATACCATAATTCTGAGTAAAAGAGCATAAAAACAAGCAAAGATGTAGGGAGAGTCCCCCAATATACTTTCTAGCCTGTAATAAACTCTTGTATCAAAAGTACTTTGGTTTTCTTTAGTATTTATTGGCAGGTTTTACCAGACTAATACAGCTGTTCAAAATGGATTGGCACAGGCGAAAATGCTAAATCAGGGCTTATTCCATGTGGATCCCAATCACAGGTTGGAAACTGGACAATTTACATTCTCCTAATGTAAATCTCCTATTCTTCTAATAACCCTAATTTTCCATTTTTTATTAGTGTATAAATAGGTATCAATTAGATAGAGACATATTACTTATACCCCCCCAAAATAGTATTGCATCTATGGCAGGTGGTACACACAAGGTTGACCCATTCATACTCCAGGTAAGTAGTTTATAGACATGAGGGAGTAGAATACTGAGGTAGAGATCTGAATATCCTCGATTTGTGGAGGGATGTGGGGAGAGGATAAAATGTTTTTAATTTCTCTTGCTATATTATTTTGGCTAAGATGCAAGCGAAAGCCTTACAGGAAATCTGATACACTATTTATCCTATCTTGGGATGCACTTATATCCACTATTGGCTTTAGATGTGAGCTGATTATTCTTTTCAAACTCACATAAAGGCAACAGATGAAATAACAGTTCTGAGTGGGAGAAATGGGTATCTGGCAACACCAGCTGGTACAATATGGATATCTGGTAACATCAGGTAGTGGAATATGAACACAGCCATCACTTGTGTGGCAAAGTGTGATCTAGAACTCACCTTCTAAGCTACATGGGATTATGTCATGAAGGAATCCTGTCACCTGTGAGGTACCCTGACTAAGCCCATCAGCAAAGGTGACCCATAAGTTTGCTTGACTACCTTAAGCAGGTTGTTGTGTTTTTCTTTTTTTTTTTTTTTTTTGATCATGAATCCCTTGACTAAATGAACTAACTTTCTACTGAAATAGGGACCATGTTTGGTATTCTATGTACAAACAAGCATGGGATGTCTATTGCCCTAGAGAGGTCTCAACTTCCCTGTAAAGAAAGAAAAAAGTGATTTTAGGAAGAGTCTTTTCCTATTAGCACAATAAAAGAGAATAAATGGAAAAGGGGTGAAGTGTATATATTTCCTTTAAGGCTGGATGGGAATAATTTCCCATTAGTTCAGAAAACCTTTATCTCAAATATTCGTCTCTAGTGAATGCAGCCAGGGAAATAATAATTTGCAGATCAGAATATTTGAATCTTAATTAAAATTAATTAGCATTTCTGTATAAACATACACAAATACACACACACACACACAAACACCTACAGAAAAAGTTTATCGGAAAAAAAAATTAGATTTTCAAAAATGAAGAGATGGAAAATTCTTTATATATGCGAATTTATACTGTACTCAACTATACAGTGAACTCCTGGCTTAATGGCTGGGTTGAATAGGCAGGCAAGCTATAGCATAGTGTTGCTGCATGAAGGAGAAGCTTTTATAGTGCTAACCAATATGATAAATTCAACTTTGTCAAACTGTTCAGGTTACCGTTTACAATTTCCATGACAAAGCAATCAATTTTAGGTAATGTGATATGATATGATAATCATTATCACCTCTACCAGTAGAGTAAGCTGTGCTATATTCTATAGAATGTATTAAGACAACTTAAACTAGTGTCACCCACTGAATGAAGACAGGATTGGGTGTCTGTTTCCTCTCCTCCTTTCTTCAAATACTCAAAATTAAAATTTGGAAGCAGTTGCTTTAAAGACAGTTTAACTTTTTAAAGTCAGTTTCAGAGTCAGGCACCTCTGAAAGACAATTCATTTTCCATGTCTTAAATAGCTACAAGAGGATGAGATAAAACAGTCAAGGATTTATTCTTTCTCTATGTAGACAATTAAGAGAGCCTGGGATTGTTACCCCACACTTGGATGTTGAATATTGCAATAGATGGAAGACATTCTGCAACTTTGATCTTTCCTCTGTCTTCATTACCTAGTAAATTCCATTAAAGATCACAGGGATCTCAATTTTGAAAGGCCCAGCTACTCTTAACTAACTTCTCAAAACTGCTCTTAAATGCCAAGACCAAAGCTACAGCAACCCCAAAGTGACACTCAGTAATGTAGCTGTCACAAATGTAATTTGTAATTCTGTATTTACAGTGACAAGACCGATACTCAGAAATGTATCCTTTAAAAATGTTTGAAATAGGCTACAAATGTAAAAAAATAAGAAAAATAAAAGGAAGGAAGAAAAAAGAAAATATCATAAAACAATGAAGATCAGTTCTAAAATTTTACTGTCTTTCAAAGAAAAAAATATTCTTACATTATGGAGAAAACCCATCACTAAAATAGCAATGTTCTATGTAGAATATTCTTTTGAGTTTATCTAGATAGTTTTAGCAAAACTGTCATTAGCAGTAATAAGAACTACTTAACCATCTGCAATATTTTTATTTGCAGATAAGG
>JAWLRI010001102.1:691041-713615 GCA_034781795.1 Crypturellus tataupa
AAAGAAAAAAATATTCTTACATTATGGAGAAAACCCATCACTAAAATAGCAATGTTCTATGTAGAATATTCTTTTGATAGTTTTAGCAAAACTGTCATTAGCAGTAATAAGAACTACTTAACCATCTGCAATATTTTTATTTGCAGATAAGGATTTTTTCAAGTGCCCACGCAAAGCACCCAATGTCCATCTCATGCAAAGAGGACTAAGTGACCTAATGTTGCCATCCAGGGTGGTCGAGGTCCATTCCTCATAGCCCTAGACACTTTTGTAAGATTCCTAAACTAGAAACCTACTTGCTGATGGCTATTTCTTTAGGCAATGGAAAGCTACAGGCACCTTCAAAGAGTGTTTCAGGCCAGCTGTAACCCAAACCTTTATTGAATGCATTTGTGTGTCTGTTGAATCAATAAGGAGTGCCAGGAAACCAGTCATTTAACCAAATCTAATACAGAACATTAATCCAGACCCTCATCTATGGAAGAACAACACTTTGTTATAATAAGGAAATTACTCTGTTTTGTTGAGACACGGTGAAATTTAGACTAAGGGGCCAGGGAATAAGGTAGATGATGAGTTACAGCTAAGGATTAGAATGAGTTAGTCCCACAAGAAAATGTGATGGGGATGGTGAGGGTGCGAGAGGTCAAATATTAAAAATCTTACCTCCCCATTCAAGAAACAATAGAGAACAGCAACAACAAAACCCTAGATAAATGGGAGAGAAAAAACTGTAATTCAAATCCTTCAGGAAATACCAGAAAATAGCTGGAGTTTAAAGAAACAAAACAAAAATCCTAGTCTACAAAGCATACGCATATGTGAATAGACACATAGTCTGAAAACTATGCATGCAAAATAGTCTTAATGAATACAGATTTATTTTTAACAGAAGCAGAATTCACTGTATAATCACCTGGAAAGATCCCAGTCCCAATTCAAACACTAGTCTCTCCCGCTTACTGACATTTTCAGGAGAAAAAGCAAACACCGTGTAGTGAATTCCAAACAAAGGGATTAGCAGTAGCGTAGAACGAGCCAGTCTCCTGTCACAACAGAGTGAAAGAACTTTAATGCAGCCCAATAATAAACAACTTTAATTAAAGAAGAAAACCCAACATATATTTTCTTGCCTCCCATTTGTTAAATATATACATTATATACTTATGCATACAAATTTACAACATTCCCATTTACTCCCAAGCAATGATTTTACACATACTGTGGTTTTCACCCACTTCTTCATATTCATACAATAATAGCAAAAGCAGTATATTAATAATATTTAATACTCTGTATTGCTGTTTTGGTTTGCATTATTTATTCTATAATGCCAGACACAGGAAAGGCAATCTTGGCAAGGGATTCAAACTGCTACCAGAACACAATAAAAACCTTCTTGTCTAATTGCTTAGTCCAGTGGAGTGTGTGCAATTACCTGTTTTTTTTTTTTGTGAATATATTTATTGGTAAAAAAAAAAAAAAAAACCCTCACAGAATAGCACTGAAGACAGAAAAAACTCATGATTACTCCCCAAGGTCTTGCTTTTAGTTTCATTTATACAATTGAAACTTAAGTGTAATTCCATTATGCAACTAATTTCCATTGCATCAGAATAGCAAGAGTTGGGAGGGAAATCAGATCCCCTCAGTCTAGATGAAAGGCCTGAAAATAACTGTTTGTACCTTTAAGCAGTATCTGAATATTGACAATATTCAACAAATGGAGAGTTCCACCAAAGGACCTATGTATCAGCTTTGATCTGTGTCACTCACTGATCAGGTAGCAGAACAGACCCAAGAAAAAAAGAACCACTGAATGAGGTGAGTGCAAAAGGCAAAGTGGCCTTCTTGGTCACTTCCAAAGGGGATCAAAAAGTGACTAAGTCCCTTCAGGTAGGTTCAGAAGATAGATGTAGGACAGAGAAAGCTGAAACTCTGCAAAGACTTTTGGAAGAGATGTCTGTTATTTCAATTTAAAATTTTCAGTCCGCTTAGATGTATAGAATATAGGTTTCAATTTGCTCCTTACATATCCAACTGGAAGTCAATGAAATTGAAGGTTTAATTAATACGCCTCCAAGAAGTCTGTGAGCATATCTAACACTAAACATTATTTCCTTGTCTGTAGGCCTCAGTTATGCATTGCATTCTGACGGTGATGAACACACAGGAACCCCTGTCCTTAGGTAGCACTAAATATCATATGATTCATTTGTGAGATGCACATCAGATCTCAAATCTCATGTCACAAAACAGAGGACGTATGTTTTTATGAATTTAGACACTAAACAAATGCTTTTGTTTGCTTGCTTGTTTTTTTTTTTCAATAAAAATAAAAAAGAGGAAGCCCTTGGAAATGGTTTATAAGGAGCATACAGAATCTCCACCTTTGCTGATCTCTAGAAAAAGTGATATAATACTGAGTCAAAAGTATGGGTTTAAAAGACCCGTCAAGGTTGCTTTTCGTCCTTTTTTTTCTTTACGGACATTCTACCACATGGATTAAAAAAGAACTGAAATTTTGTGGAAAAGATTATCAAACAATAGTATCTCCATTAACAAAGAAGTATGAAAGGCATATAGTAGTGTCTTGAACTAGCCATGGATTACAAAGAAATCAAATGAGGTAGTAAATGGGACACAGAAACATCATTTCTCAAAGTCAATGACCCTATGTATACATTTTGATTGAAAAGTCAGAATATAATTGCTTATTCAGATGACGTATGTCACCTCTGTAGTAGGGGATCAGCCTTTTAAGGGTCATTTTTTTGACAGTAATCATATTTGATTATTTATACAATTAGTTTGCAGCATCTTTAGATACAATGTTATCTTCAACTTACTTGACATATTGTCTCCAGCATTGTCATAAAAGTCATTAAGAAAACACAGAAAAAAATAGTACACCCTGAAAATTATAGATGTATAATATCTATGAGGAAGAAAAAGTTGTTGATAAGAATGGTAAGAATAACCTTAGAGGCTACTAAGGGTTGTGTGAATGATAATAAATAGTTCATTGAAATTCATTGAAATTTCAATTCCTTGAAATTCCCAGCTGTGGAACAGCCATAGAAACCCATCCTCTTACTGTACACATTCTATGGGACAAAAAAGGAACTCAGGAACATACCCAATGACCGCTCAACCGGGCTTAAAATGACTATTTAGAAAAGATATGTGCTTCAAGAGGTCTAGCAAAAAAATATTTACATTCCACTAGAGAGAGGAATGTCTCAGGTTTACTTCAAAAAAGCAAGGTATTTCCCAAAGTTTTTTGAAGGTGGCATTCAATTGTTCTCCTGCTGTTTTACTCTAAAATGTCTTAAAAACAAAATTCTCTCCAACAAAGTGACTATGAAAGTCAACCTTCCAGAAAGTATTACTCTAAAAAGATACAGATAATAGTGTCCTCTGTTTTAACTCACTTTTGAGGATGTTCTGCTAACCAATATAAATTACAGAGACATCTTTACAGTAAATGGCAATAGAAAATAAGAGAGTCCTACAACTTTTAAAACATTGTTCCTCTACACCACAGGACCCACAACTAAGGGAGTTACTGTATGAGGACACTTTTCTTCATCATTTTTCTTCCTGTCTCTGAGAGAGAGGTGGAAAAGAGACATACTTAGAGTTTACTCATGCTTCAGTTCCAACTAACTCTCTGCACTGAAGATGGTTCTTGGGCCATTTCTTCTGGGATTGTGGCTGTTTCTATTGGACTAATCAGAAACTCAGCTTAAACAAAAGCTTTTGCAGCTTATAGACAAGTTTTGACGGATGCTGTTAAAATGAAGATAAAATACACAATAACTTTTATTCTATCAAAGAGAATTCATCTTGGGTTTAGAAGTTCTCACATCTCCATAACTTTGTGACAAAATACCATAGACTGTCAAAGAATGAGGAAGACCTGAAAAGCTATAGGTTTTAAAAGAATATGCAATTACTATTATGTTATCTGGGTCTGCTTCTTTAAAATAAGAGAATAGGTCAGTTTAAATGCTGAGGTGGAATTAATTTGATTGACTATGGACTTTTACAGTGAAAATATCAAGGTCTGCCCTAGTCATGCAAAACAAGATTCATTTCACCTACTTTTGGACATACATGCTGCAGATACCAATATTTAATTTATTAACATAATATCTTTAAAACCAGTGCAGAGAATCAGGCACTTTTTACAGCAGAATTCTGGTCTGGTGTGTATGTGTCATCTCATTAAGATGAATCCTATTATATCCACCAGATACCTACTGAATGCATATATTGACTAGCTTAAATTAACTGAGTACTTACAAAGCAGATATTATTTTTTTAAAAAATAATTCTACATCAACACTTGCTTTATTGTCAATGAAGAAAAATAGGCATAATGCATCTATTTTATCTAGAAGATGCTAACCATAGTTATCATATTACTTTCAAGAAACTCAGTTGCTCCCCTGACAGGTACATCTCCTATCTAAAACATTATGTGTGTAGAATCACTTTAGAAGAGTTGAGGTAATGTCTAAACACAGGAATCGATTGCAAATTTTCAGATTAAGGATTTTAAAAGCTATTGAAGCTTATTGAGATCTTTGTTCTTTGACACAAAAAAATGAAGTTAATTACATTTATGGGATGGCATACAGGAAGTTTTGTTTTTTTTTTTTTTTCTGGCTTCCTGACCATGTTGAATACAGTTTATTATTGACTACCTAGAAAATTTCACTTCTAAGAGTTTTCAAACATCTTTCTAATATACTATATTTATTTATCAGGAAGATCATTTTTGCTGCAAAGGCATTGTAAGAAGGTTCTGCTGCATTGGGATGCAGATTAAGTGGTAAATTTCATATTTCAAGGAGTTTCTTCCTAAAGCCAGGTCTGATTTTTCATAACTGGTAAAAACATTCTAGTATTTTAGTTTCTCTGGGCTTAGAAAAATGACTTTCTGACTATTGTCTCCTATTGTCTGTTTCTTCCATCTGCTATTGAACAAGGTAAATCTGTTGGTTGAATATTCTAACACTTTCACTATGCCATAGTGACAAAATCACAGAACAAAATGCTATAGTTGTGGATTGATTCAGCAGGATCTCTATAGTAGTATTGATTTTCACTCAGAAGACTGCCATAAAATGCAAAAGAAATTTCATCAGAAAACATAGAATCTTAAGAGATTTCGGAAAGCTACATGGCTGAGCTAATCCTGTGGACATCTACAAGTAACCAAGTGAGATGCAGTATGACAAAAGGATTAATTCATAAACGTCTAAAGTACTAGTTCATTTTTTTGATTCTTCACTCTCCAGGGGCATTGATTTCAAACTAGATATTCATTATTTAAATATTAGGCTAACCTCAGAGAGAGCTGACCCATATGGTTTCCTCGCCCCTGGATATACATTGACACAACTCCTTTGTGTTCAATGGATGTAAATTGTTTTACGCTGGATGAAAGTCTTAGTCACCCACTCCTGTCCTACCGCAGTCATTCTAGGAAAATTTCTAGTAAAAAGTGTAACCTCTCTGTGTCACCAGAGCTCACCTCATTGATGTGTAGTGAGGAGTAATTATTAACAATTGCTATGCACATGTTGAAGGATATAAGCAAGTGATTCAAAAATCTGTACAAGTTATTGAAACACAGAAAGGATTTGGAGCCGAGCTGGAAATCACTGTCCAAATCCCTAAATAACATCAGTAATAATCATGAAATTTCACACAAATAACCTTAAAATCCTCAATCATGGTGCATCAGCAAAAGCACAGAACAAAAAAATTCCACATGCAACAAGAACCAAAAGGATGCTTGCTCTCCAATTACTACCCCTCTGTTAGTTTTAAATTATTTCTTTGCATCATGCTTCATACAAACACAGTAATGTCACAGGATTGCGTACACTTACAGGGTAATGGTTGATAGTTCTGACATCTTGCAAGAATGCTGGTTAGCCCTCTTAGGCTTACAGTAGCATTTCTGAACGCAGCTGCTGAATATGACAAGATTAGCATTTTTTTCAGCATATTGTGAACAGGCCAAGGTATGACAGTTTCAACACATTTATGAGACACACCACAAAGATGGAAAGCGAACATGACGGAATGAAATTATAGCACAAGCCAGCTGCTTTACTGAAGCAAAAATAAGAAATAATTTTTTTTTTTTTAAAGGATGTTACTGGCAATTGTGATGTGTTGATTCACAGACAAGCTAGAGATTAAACAACCTGGAGGTAGTCTTATGCATCAAAAATACACATGACCTTTGCAGTCTTATAGGGTACAGAGTGTAAGAAAGTAATATATTAAAAGAACGTTGACTACACACTTGTGAAGAACAATTAAGTAGTAATATAAACTTGTAGAATATCTAAAATGGAGTTGGATTAGAATTTCCTAATTTTCACATATAACACCCAACTTGTAAATAACTTATTTTTATTAGAGAGTGCTAGTATGGACACCAAAAGTGATTCTCAAACCAGTTTCCTGTATATAAGGGGGATGGGAGTTCAGTATGAAAACTGGATGCCCAAGACCATTCTGCATACTGTATTACAACAAGAACAGCTATGGAGAATGGAATATTTATATTTACAGCTCTCTGCCAAGAAAGGTATTCATAATTTGGGAAGGTATTTCAGTGGATCTGAGGGTCAGGAAGATACTTTTCTATCTGAGCCAGGTATCCCTTCAAGTCAGCCTTGACTTGAAATGCCTTTCAAGGTATTTGCCTTTCAAGTAAGCAGAGAGAATAAGTCATCGAGAGAAAAATAAGATAGTTTTAAGGCAGAGTATTTTATATATCCACCTTAGGGACAGCACACCAAACTCCACTGACTACCTTAACCAGATCCCGCTGAATAAAGAGGAAACTTTTACATGCAATGGCCTACAGGGCAAATGTCTATGCAAATTATATAGTCTTTTTTTTTGCACAGTCTACAACTTGAATTCACCTAAGCAAAGATGGAAAATGTATTTTATAAAGTAAACAATACAGTAGATGGAATAAAAGAGAAAAAAAAAAGATTGTACTTCTGTCTATTGTTAAGTCTCTAAAGCCAACTCCATTTCTAGAGTTTCTCTTTCTGTTTTGGGTAATGAAAAGCTGACAGCTATGTTCTGAGTGTAAAATATTTATTAGAAATGGTAGTACAACAGCTGAAAGTAATGCAGTATTGTGGGACATGCACACTCAGCAAATGGAAGAAATAATCTCATTTCAACTTGTGAATTCAACCTCATTTTCTCAGGATGATGCTCAGGTAGTAAATATGAAAACGATGGTGTTGATTTTACAGAATCACTTCTCTGACAAATTTTTCACAGAGACAAGTTGTGAATTAAGATTGATCAAGAAAAAGGATTGAAATTTTAGAGACATTTCCTTTTTACTTTGGCTGAGATTTTCAAAAGAGAAAATAGTTTGAATACCTCACTTTGATCATCTGAGTTGAAACACATTTTATCAGACCAATTTTTACCACAAGACTGTGCTGAGAAAAACAGTTTTTAAGATATTTTAAGTTACATAACCTGAATCAATCTAAAAATCAATAATCACTTTGAAAAATCCAGTCCTGGAGTGTTTTAGGGGATTGTTTTCTTCCCTGGATTTTTCTAGTGAGTAGAATCAACATGACAGTGTTTGTTCGCTTGCTAGAATTATTGGAACAGATTTGATCCTGAAAATAATATCTAAGATTTAACTGCTGTTGCACAGCCAGTGAAGAAAGGTTCACATATTGGTTTGTGGAGAAAAATTTGGTAGCGTTTCATAGCAAAATATTACTGTTTCACTGCTGTCATTTTGTTTTTTTTTATTGTTGCATCATTTTATGTAACTGAAATAAAATTATTTTTCTGATATTAGATATTATAAAGTGAAACAAAATATTTAAAATACAGAACTGATAGAACCCTTTCTTCTTTTCTTTTTTTTTTTTTTATTAAAGCAAAAATATTAAAAGAAAATGAAGACAGCAGAGGCAGAGAAGGCAAAAATAGAAAAAAAATGAGAATGAGAGGAAGAATAACATAAATGAGGTTGTGAATGTCAAGACATTACATGAATTAGGGCAGGATCTTTAGTCCTCTACAGGCAAACACAGAATGGAACTGGTGACCTCTAACTATAGTTGTCTAAGAGGAATCTAAATTTTCCTGTCACCTTTAGCTCACTCAGTCATGGAAAGAATGGGCATTTCCAGGGGCTGAGTTGACCTATATGACAGAGGTGTCTAAGACATACGAGATGCATAGTCTAATGGAGGTGCCCAGGTCCCTTGGTTTGACCAGTAGACGACAACTAGACTTCTTAGATTCAATACGAGACTTTAGACAGCTAAAGGCAAACGAGCTGAGTCTCACCGCATGTGTCCTGTGCATGGACTGCAGCTGCCTCTGGGAGGAAGAGGGAGGGTGCTAGGGTGGAAGGGGAAAGAGAAGGTTAAATAGTCCCAGGATGAAATGAGTGATGCTTGGTGTGGCTGAAGACCATCTTGTCAGGTTGAACACCTAGACATCTGGCAAGTTAGTGTAAATAAGAGAGATAAAAAATAAAAATAATAAATAAAAATGAATAAATTGAAGCAAAGATAGTTGCAATTCAATTGCATAGCATTTTTAGGCATTTTCATAGGTGCCTAAGACAGGTAAAATGAGTATGCCAGTTCATAGGAATGAAGTTATGCTTGGTTACCAAGGCCATGTAGGTCCATAATGAAAAAGATGAAGGCTCTGCATTAAAGTCATTCATAGCATACAGGGAATGGTAGAGCTTGTGGGTTTTCTCAGAACAAGCAGATAGTGGAGTCTTAAGGAAAACACAACAAAGAATTTGTTTTGTGCAGATGAAAGCTGCACTTCATTAAGAATCTTTGAGCACTCTGCTCAGGCAATTCCCTGTAACCTCACTGCAAATAGCATTGGCAACTCAGCATAGAATAAACATGCATCAGTAGGAGAAGGAATGTAGGGGAAACATATTGAAATAAAGTACTGAATATAAAGCAAAATGTTAACGAAGGTGGAAGTTGAAAGTCTGTATGGGAGAGAGAAAAAAAAAAAGCAGTTATGCTGTGTATTGTTTATGCTATGTACTGCCTTACATGTGACTGATATTGCAATTTGTGGGGGAATTATTTTCCTTGACAACCAATTTTAAAGATTACCTAAAGCTAGACTTATTTCCTGGCCAGAATACAAGTTTTTTTTTACTAAAATCCTGGATTTGCAAATCAGATATAAATAATCCACAAAACTGAACTTCTATTTTGAGTAGGAAAAAAAAAAAAAATTGGTAATAATTATACAAGTCTATTCTGCCTCAATCTTGACAGTGTGCACTGATCCAATCCTTGTAACTAAACTCCTGTCACCCATCTCTTGTAGACGCAGAATAAAAAACGTGAGTACATCTCTCCAAAACATTTATTTAATTCTAATCTCATCTGACTTTGGAAGTCTCTATGATATAGATATTTATCTCTTATCTTGTCACTGCAAGATCGCTTTGCAGTCAGTGGATAAACACGAAAAAGTGAGAATCATCCTAACTTAAAAATCTTTAGAATGAAGTGATTTGCACCAAGAACCTTTTTCACTAGAGTTGGTAGATCTTTTCTGACAATAGGAGCCCAGTATGATTAGCATGCTTGATCAGGTGCATCCCACTCTGTCTTGTAAAAAGTACAACCACTTTTTATTGCACTTCACATGTGTCAACGCTATGTCTCTACTGTTCACTTGAAAACATGTCCAGAAGCCCTAGAAACAGTAGCTGTTGTTAAATTTCTACTCTATTTACCTATAGTTCTACTTTAGCTGCCACAACCCCATCAATCCAAAAGCTTTGAGAGATTTGAAGACCCTCTTCTCACAACTTTAGAACAAGACAAACCACATGTGAAATCTCCTTCACATTTCTTGTCCAAAACTCATTATAATCACCTAACTTTAAAGGCCTGTTGTCTGACTTTGTGATCTTTAAGTCTTTGAGGTCTGTTATATCCATTTAAGACATTTAAGTTATTTTTTTCTCTCTCTCTTGTTTGTTCTGAGTAGATGTGTATTACATAGATCAGTGAATCATTTTTGTTTTCTTGCTTTCAGTGATTCAGAAGAGCAAATAAAGTTCTCTCCTCTTGGTATCTAAATACTTGCAAAGTCACTGAACATCTTCAAGATGAAAACCAAGACTTACGTGAGAAATCTCATTAGATTCTTTTATGATTTTCAAAATTCCTATGTTATAGAAGATGTAGAATATAATATTTTACATAAAATAAGATATTCTACAAATCTTAATTCCACCAAATTTAGATTTAATTCATTTCAACTGAAATGAGGTATGATGATTATATCTAGTATTTGGCAAGGAAACCATTATCACCTCCACAGAGGCTGAGACTGGTTTACCACTTGCATTTCCAGACTATAGTTGAAAACAGTTGAAAATGAATATTTCATTAATATGGATTAAATCTGCAATCATTTTTTTCCAAAAATCCTGAGTTTTGCTCAGAACTGATGCTTGAAGATGAGTGGTCAAGAAAGACTGAAAACACAACTCTTCAGTAGTCATTGGTTACTTGCCTGTATAAAATGGGCACACTAGGATGGGGAAAGCAATTGCTATGTGTAGAGATCAAAGAATTAAGAGAGAAAATTTATTATTTGTTTGTAGGCTAGAAAGGAAACCTGTTGGAAGAAAGAATAATTCAATAAAAGATCTACTTTCAATGAACTATACTTTTAAACAAGCTACTTGTAAGGAACTATAACATCAATGTTAAATATACCTATCTTTTCCATATATTAACATTATATTAATATATATTCACCTATTCTAACAGACTAAATCATTCTCACTTAGCCCAGAGTATAGCATATTGTCATGCATAATGGAATAATTCTGATGGAGATGCATTAACATAGCTTTGGAGTAGAGACAGTAGCAAGTTTAGTGAGAAAAATGTAGCATACCACATGAGATTCTTGAATGAATTTGAATTTAGGTTTTTTGTTTGAAATGAAGAATATGCATGTCCAAATTCAGCCATGAAAATCAGAGAATCTGTTTAACTTATGCCTCACTGTCCTTAAAATAGATAAACAAACAAAATGCACAGTGAATTTATTGTCCAGGTCTGGCACAGAAAGTAGACATTCAAATGTTATAGACAGACTTTTGCCCTGTCAATCGGCAGAGCTCACCATTGGTGTAACCACATTTTGTTTATACAATTTGGAGCTTCAATTAGCCTGTTTTGCATCACCTGCTTTACGCTTTACATTGTATCACTGCAGACGGTGCAAGTTTCATTTCACCTCTCTAAACCTCTCTGATGAAAAATGAGAATGTTACCTCACTTGCAAAGACCTCATTTGCAAAGACAAAATGTGCAAAGACCTGCAAAGACCACTGGCAAGGGTTTGTGGATTTAGGATTGTATCAACGATCCCGTTTTTCATTGGAAATACTGATGGGAATTACAGTCAGGGGTATTTCTCAGGGTACACATGTAGAGCACATGAATTACTAGACTATTGCATGAGACATATGCACACTCTCAGATTGTCCCAAACAGCAGGCAAAACCCATTTGCTTAAATCGTCATCACTGAGTTGAGTATTAAACCATTGTAACTTGGCAGTTGTTTTGTCCATGATCTCCACGGCAGAAGGAATTCTTGGGCCATTAAGCAATTATCCAGTTAATATCACACAGTTCTTCTCATTCGTATCATTAGTGAAAGCCAGATAAGAAGTTCGGCCTTCCAGACAAAAAAAAGCTTTCATACTGCAACAGCAACATCCTTCTTGGACAATCCATTCCTCTAACAAACATGTATTTTTTTAGAGTACCTCCAAATAATCTTCAGACATAAAACCAAAACCATCAGATGTGTGTTAGTTGCTGAAGTGAGGCACAAGAAATCAAAGACAAGGAGAAGCAGAGACACTAAGGGAAGATTAAACTCCTTTTGGTCTCAGTATGGTAGATGCAAAATGTGAATGGTAGCAAAAAGGAAACAGAAGACCATGAATACTGCTGTGCAGCAAGCTCTGAAGGAAATTCAAAGCATGTTTAAGATCAGAGATGTCAGAATTATTCCCCATTCTCTGCAGTCTAGTAGCAACTGCTTCATGACCTATTTCTTTGACTCCATTTTTAATCTGTATGCCGAAGAACTAATTCCAGGAATTCCAGGAATCAGGAAACTGATTTAGGACCAAATAACATTCAAAATCTCTCCCTCTCAAGCTAACAATGGCGCGCAGTTATGAGTAATGTAGGAGAGAAAGGGAGAACAGTCAGAATGAGTAACTTGGATGCTCTCCAACTAGCTCTCATTTTGAGATTTCTGAAAAGTGATCCGAATCTCAGAAATAGCTGAGACTATTTTCCACAACAAGCTGTCCTGATAAAGGACAGTCTCTATTTACTTCTTGGAAATCAAAACTCATGAAGATGCAAAGCCTTTAGCACAGAATGTTTTCCAGTTCTGATCTCAATGGCAGCTGAAGTTTACCAACATAGATCAAAATAGGATTATTTACTTAGGTGGAGTACAGTGACTTCAGGAACATACTTAGGAGATCTGGTCTCAATTTACTTTAGGAATCCTACTTCATTACTGCTAATTTTGAAACTCAAAGGCTCACCAATTACACATTAAAGAGAATTTAGTTAAATTTGATTGATAATTGAAGTAAGAACCTTTCTATTCTGCACATGGCTAAAGTATTTGTGATACTTTAAAAAGCAATGATAGAATATCTTTATATACATATATAAAAGTTATATATATATTTATATATATACAAATATTGTATATATATGCATATTGTATATGCATGTGTATATTGTATATGTAAGTGTAGACCTATACTTACATTGCTACTCAGGCATGGACACAAAACACGTATCCAAACACTGTCTTGAGCCTTCAGCTCCATTGAGGGTTGTTCCTTACCAGTGATGGAAGCCAGAGGCTTTTAGGTACGGATCTTCAAAGACATTTGGGTCCTAAACATCCAGATGCATGCTACTAATATTTCAATGGGTGTTCAGAAGGCACTTGTTAGATCTTCTGTGCCTAAACATCCTTTGAAATAGGGTTATTTTGACTAATCCGACCCTGCTGGCAATACTGAAAGTATGAAACCTCACCTTACTGTTTATTCTTAGAAATACAGGAGCAGCATTCCTTGAATCTGACACGGCAGTGTCTTCTCCCTCACTAACTGTCCCGTCTGCTTATTTTGTCTCAAGAAGGACCAAAGACTAAGTAAGTCTGTTAGTGGTTTCTCTTTTAATGCAAACATATTATTTTCTGGTCTTGCTTTTTCAATAGATGGGGGAAAAAATCCTGTGCTTTTGCTCATTTAGTGCATAGTCTCTGTGGAGGGGAGATTTCATTCTTTAAAGCTGATATAGATTGTAATGGATTCGAGTGGAAGATCTGAGTCACAGTTAGACAATTCCTAATTATAAATACGAAGTTTTAAACCCTTCATTTAAAAAAAAAAGGGAACTGATTCATGTATCAAATATAAATCAGAGTTATAACCCTTGCTCTCTTCACACATTCATTGAAACCACGACATTGTCCATAAAAGTATACCTTACAGCAAAGTGCACAAGTAGTGTTTAAAGACAAGAGTCAATGGGCGTCATCCTGTTTTTCATTACCATTTCAAAATAGGGAATAACAGCAATCACTCTCCATTATACAGGCACCTCCTGTTCAGGTTAAGGCTAAAAAGGTCTGACAAGAGGCTTACAGGCTAAACTCTTGCTAAGGTTTTTGAAATAACAGAAGCAGAACACCTGTTAACTTTACATGAGAAAGAGGTTATGTGCTGTGATCAATGCTTTAATGATAACAGTCCACCAGAGCTCTAGTAAAGCGCTGGTATATCACTGTAAATGAATGGAATTTCCTTTAAATATATAGATCCTCACTTTAGGAATATCCCTCTAGCAAGTTAACCATAAAACGACAGAACCATGTTCAAGGTGGATGTAGTTTTAGGCATGTTTCTAGAGTCACTGTAAAAAACTGGTATGCACTGAAAGGGATGAGTACCAGAAGAAAGGACAACCTTGAAGATAGGAAGCTCGATTTGACACTGCAAAATGTCTATTTAAGTTCCTCCACTTGCCACAGGTTCCTGCAGTGATTTTGTGTAGCCCTCACCTTGTGTATCAGACCACCATGCTGCTCCATGGGAACAAGAGCTCAGGGAAGTATTATAAAAAACCTAAATATTATGAGTTGATGGGATTTACAGTAATTGAGAACATAGCAATTATGAGATAGGTAATCAAAGCAGGCTGGGGCTTTCTCTGAAAACAAATATATCCCTGTGTATTTATATTCTTCCTAATTACGCTACTACAGACTATATGATCTTACATTTCAAAAATATACTCCCCCCAATCCTTATTTGATAAGATTTAGCACAAATTAAGATTAAACTCCTCCCTCCCAGCCCCAAAACTAAAAAAAAAAAAAAAAGAAAAAAAAAAAAAACAAAAAGAAAGCCCACACTGAAGTCCATCCAAAAACCAAGAATTTATCTTGGGAAATGTACTGGAGAAAGTATAGCAATTGTGAGGAAGAACATATTCTCTAAAACATATGAACTGAACAATAGTCTTAAAAACAATTAAAATAGTAAGCATTTGCTTTCCCAGTATTTCTCAGGAATGAGAACTAGAACCTTGCTGATCATACACTGACACCAAATGTTTATTGTTTGTGTTTTCCGTTGTCTTTTTTTGTGTGTTTGATAGAGAAGGGTTAGACTGGGAAGATGAGTCCTTTTCCTTTACAGATTAGTGAACATTCCAGCACTCTGATAATACTTCACACAATGTAATAACTGGAGTTAACAAATTAAGACGCCGTGCTAACAAATACACCGTTCATCAAACATCTGCCATTTTCTTGTCGGATTTGAGGCTTTTGGGAAGATGGTCATTATTAATGCTGGCAATCTGAGCACTTGCAGCAAGACAAAGCGGTAGCAGAACGAATCACTGAGGGCCCAGCGATTTTGTAGGTGAACTGCAGAGGAGTGTTGTTTACCAAAACACTTATTTTAGATCATTGATTGCTTATGCTGACCTGACCCTCTAGGTTGCACCGTATGTAAATTCATACCTACCTATGATATATTCCTTGTTTCTCTTTCCTTTCCAGCAAGATGCTGATTGGAGGAATGACGTAGACCTGAATTAGCTAGATATATGTGGGGTTTATTTTCTTTTCTTTGAGTTTTCAACATATGATACAAGTTTTAAGATGAAGAATCTGTTAAAGCAAAAGCAGAAACAAGCCTTCCCCTCCCAAGTTACACTATGCATGATAAGTTGGAGGAAAAGAAAAAAAAAAAGGAAAAAAAAAAAGCGTTTTCAGTCAAATATGCTTTTATCCTTGATAATGGATGAATAAGCAAAGGCTTGGTGGAGATGTGTGCATCTTTTTGTTTGTTTGTTTTAAGGATTATTCCAGCATGCATCTACCTCATGCATACCTACTGCCATATTTACTGTAGTGATTTAAGGTAGGGACAACCTTAGGTTCTCTTTTGTCTGCAATGAGGCTTTACCTTTACTGAACTTTACCTTTATGTAAGCATTTCTATAGGAATATGACTTTTCTGAGTGAATGCACTCGCTCTACAACAGTTTAACTAAAACCAGGATGCCTGAAAGCAGATTCAGACGTGTCATGTTACATGCTGTTGGTTGAGTTTCTCACAGGAAATGTAATGATATTTTGGAGGATAAACTTCCTTTACTGTTTTATTAATATTTATTTCAGTTATTAATATTTATTTCAGCTCTACTACAAGGAGTGATGCACGAAAGCACGTGCAAAATAATTTGGGTTTGATGTGATATGATGGGTGCAGAGCCATTCATGGTAGTTTTGTGAATATGCTTTTCCTACTCACAAAACTGGGAATGTACTTTGGATTTAGGGACGACTTCTACGTGCTACTTGGCTTCCAGTCTGTGGTGTGACAGAAGCCTTGAGCTTGTTGGAAGTGTTTACAAACTGCACATCTAGAGATTTCTAAGAAGGAGGCAGAATATGCATTTGATTTGAAAGCAGGTAGAGTAAAATCTGTTGTTGTTTGTACTATAGGACCAAGTATGTCATAGGTGTAACTATGAGAGAATGAAAATGCTTCTATAATTCATTCACTGAGGCAGCAAATGTGTCTGCACTATGTAGTTAACCATCATAACTATAATAGGAATAACATCAATATCACTTTAATCTTCACAAGCAGCTTTCACCTGAGGATCTCAGAGTTTCTCACAGACTAAAATCTGTTACATTTGCACTACCAGGTTGATTTTGGTTTGATTCTGAACTCAGTGGGCCTATTTAGGGCCGACACAAGATTAGTTGAAAACAACATGGTCCAAGAAAAAAAAATGTATTCCCTTCACTGCTAACTTTAAGGAGTAATAATGTTTATGATGATTATTATGAGGAGGGACAAAAGCTGCTTGAAGTTCTCAGGGAAAAAAATAGGTAGAAAAAAAGAAAAAGTTTTAAAATTTTAAAAACTGGCGTTTACTGTCTTTTTCTTCTTTTTAAATCCCATCTTGAATTCTTAGATAATTTTGATGAATCTAACCCTAGTGATTTCAATCAAAAGGAGGCATTTCTATCTAAAACAGCCAGAGAGTTGTTGCTTTCCTAGGATCTGACACATTTTGAGGCATTCGATCTGCAATGGGATCAGCAGCATGCAGGCAGTTTTGAAGAATTAAATGTATGATGAAAGCTTGCTTAGGCATGAGACTGGTATGAATGACTGAACAAACAGGTTGGTAAAATAGAAGTTAGTAATTTCCTACAGCAGTAATGACTGCTGTAGGAAATCATTAGGAATTAGCTAAATATTTCCAAGATTTTGTCAGCCGAAAGGCAAAAGCTATTACCTATAGTGATCATTGAACAGGTTATTTAGAGAGAATGTCTGATTTTTTATTTATTTTTTAAACAGAAGGAAAACTCTCATCACTGTGCTGCCGATTCTACACTATTTTTATTTTTAAAAAAAATCTAATCTTGTAGTCTTTAGTGGATGCACCATATTAATTGAGCTCCCCAGCTGTATGCTTGGGTTGTGTTCCTGTTGTAGCTTGCAGCTAACTTTGTTAGTGGGAACTGTTAATACTGGTAACGGTATGTAACACATCTTTGAATTTAAGCACATCCCTGAGGCATGTAAAGTCAAATACAGGCGTAAGGGAGTTGCTGAATCATGACTATACTGCCTACAAAACAGAACGACATACAGATTTTCCTAAGGATATTCAGCAGTTAAAGGGCCTGTACTTAACAACCTACAATGCAGATATGAAGAAAATAAATCCTCTCCGAAGTCAATAACCAAGCTTTTGAATCCGTTTTTATTATTACTATTATTATTATTTATTTTCTTGCTTTTTTTCTGTTTTCTTTTTCTTTCTTTTTTTTTTTCAAGCTGGAATTCTTCAGCTAGGGGCTCTTGGCACAATTTTGGAAAGATTATTGTTTGTACAGCAGACAATACAAATGGCTTTTAACCAATGAATTCATAACCTGGTTGTAGACTTTGTGTAGGCAACGCATCAGGAGTCACATTTCAACATATTCTTATAAATTTCAAGTGCTAGGAGTCTCTAAGGGAATAAAACATTTCATCCCATGCCTCCTTCTCATCTGATAGACACACAAACACAAAATTATGACTAAATCACAAAACTCACACTCCAGTTTATTACCATCTGACATGCAGGTGGTACTCTCACACTAAAGAAACAGCAAGGAATAATGTGAATATCTCCAGGATTGAAATTCAGCTGGTGCAAACTAAACACCTGCACAAAGTTTAGGTTATCCTTTAAGACTTTGCACTTTAAATGCAGTGAATCAAACAATCATTTGGTGGCAGACAGTGAAACAAAGTCCAAATAAAGGGTCATTCTAGAGACATATGATATTGCTTTTGAAAACAGGTTGAGCATCTTTTCTGAACCATGACTGCTTTGTCTCATGTTCTAATTGTGAAGTATTTAAATTTGTCGCAGAATAAAGACCTGGATGGAGAGTTTGGTTTGATGCTATGATTTGAATGGCTCAAACTACTTCTTTTATTATTCTTATTATGACTGTGAAACACCTGATTTCTTTTAGTATCCAGCCTAGCTGGATACTGCTGGGACAAACACTTTGCTACAGAATTTTGTTTCTTTTTTTTTTTTTCTTGCCAATAATGTCTGTGGTTTCAAGCTGAGAATAGCAAGGCATTCTCATTTACTTGGCACCTTTGAATTTAACAACAGAATTTTCAAAATAGTCTGTTAGCATGAAGAGATAAGGCTCAAACAAGTAGCTATTAGAATGCATCCTGTTTGGGGTTTATCTATCAATTAAGCAAGACCTATCTGATCTGTATTTTGCATATTTGCATGATAAATACATGTTCTGTAAACATTTCATATTTAGAAACAGGAAATTAGGATACAGAAAATGCTTAATATGGACCATAGCCTAAGTTCCATGGAGTTTTCAATACTGTGACATAACCATACTGTGATCCCCCTTCTTCCTGCATTCTGATAGCTCTTTTTACAGAATATGTGTGCATAAATACTTATGCCTGGTGTATGTCTGAACAGACTTACTCTTTTCACTTAGTTTTATTACACAGTCTCAGTGTAATGTTTTTATTGCTGAATCTGTTTGGATAAACAACACTCCACTTCATAACACATACATAAATGCAAGATCAATTTATACACACCCATTTGCAAAGTTGCAAAGAAATATGAAAATAATGGCAGCAAATGAAACAGAAAATATGAGGTTTTCTTTTGGCTTTTGTTGCTTACTATACACATAGGAAAAATGACAGTAAAACCAGTCACTATATTGATAAAAATGGCAAGGATGCTTTCTAGCCTCGCCAGATCATTGCAGTTTGAGGCATGCTTTGCTTCATATGTGACAGATGTGCAGAACCAAACATGCACTTTGCAAGCCGTAATAAGAAGTAGATCTGCACATCTTTGGGGTTAATCACAATCTAAAGTCCAGGGGGTGACTTCTCAGAAGCTCCTATATGGGAAATCTTCATGCAAACCATAGGCAAACCATGCATGGGATATTCTCCTGAGCTTTCTCCTGTGCATTTTGAGAAATTTCCACCTACAGAATGAATTTAAAGAATTGTCTATGTCTGTGGAACCACAGTTTAGAGCAAGCTTCAAGGGAAATACTTTCAGGATTGTGGAGAGAATAAAGTGTGCAGGAAAATGTTCTTGCTTCACATAAATGTAAATGAGACACTAGCAAAGAAAGAAGTAGAAAAATAGGCAGCTGGAGGACATTTTTTTACCTGAAAATGGCCAGTTAGAATGAATGCCAAATTATACTATTGATATAAGAGAGTGGAACTGATCCCCAGCTTTATCATTTTAAAAACTAATCCTAAAAAATTAGGACCTTTTACTTTGCCCTGATATATTTTATTTTTGATTAAAGTTTCCATATTAAAAATAGCAAAGCAAATGAGTGCTGTGTTTAGACTGCAAAGCCAAGTAAACACTAAAATGTGCTGCAACTATTTTAATAAATATATTAGTTATAAAAATAATAATAAAATTATTTTAAATGCAGAATGAAGGCATACAGGTGTGAATGACAATATTCTCAAGCTTCCAACCTCAGGCTTACAGTGAGGTGAAAACTAATTAAAGAGTCATCAGCTTTAATAAAAATGGAGAAGCAAACCGCAAACAAAGCTTTAAAACTTCTAATGGAAAATTTAAAGATTTGTTGTAAGATTTTAAGCAATTCCAGAAATGTGGAGGACTTATTTAGTCACTTTTGAATTAATTCAAAATTATCAGAAACAGGAACATATATAACTTCAGGAGATTTTCCTAAATTACATTCATCTGGTCCAAAGTTCATGAAATCCTTTCACCAAATCCTGTATCTTTCAGTGAACTTTGGATCATGTTCTTTGAACGTATGAAGCATAGCAAACTGTCCTATGAATATAATATTTAAGCCTGATCAGTATGCTAATTTTCAGACCACTGACCTTTAAATTAGCATTCATATTTTATTTTGTATTTATCCTTTTTTTTTTCCAGTTTCTTCAAAGAAAGATAAAATTCGACAGTAAAATGATTTTTTTAATGTTTTTTGAATTAAAAAAAAAGAACATTCAGCCAAAGCACATTAATAGGTCCTGTGACTCTTCCAGAAGTCAAATGAACTCAGTTAAGGCGTCTTTTGGGGGTATTCTTTTTCCTATGTGTATATTAGAAATCTGAACTGTTCACTGTTTTAGTTGTACTTACAAGTAAATGCTGGATTCATTGCCCCCAATATCAGGTGACTGAAGTTTCTGCACAAGTATCACAATAATGCCAATAAAAAGCACAAAGTTTATCTAAGGAAAAAAAAGAAAGGAGAAAAATGTTGACAATGATATCCATCTATATTTTAAATTAAAAGAAGAGACATTCACAATGTCTCTATTTGGCTCTATTTGGCTCTATTTCCTTATTCTTCTCCAAATTTCACCCTAGGAGCTCTATAAGGTCAGGAGTAATGCAATGACATTACAAAAGACATATTGCCCCCTTTCTAGGCAAAAATATCTCCCTTTGACAAGCCAAAGGAAGGAAACGTTCGTCTGATTGCATGCCCTAGATAGATAGATAAGACAAACATAAACCAAAAGGGTTCAGCATTGCCATTGCCAACTTTTGCAAGGAAGAAAAAGAAAGATCCCTGCACATCAAAACCATTCAGCGAAGGTCTTAATAATAACAGATAATGAGCATCTATAAATCTCATTCTATGAACTAAAGCATCTTACAGCTTAACAGCAGGCATTAGAAGTTGCTTCAGGTACAATTTAGTGTCTCCTCTTGCCTTTTTTTGACATTTCCCCTTCTCTAGGCTAAATCTATCCCAAATGGAATGATCTCGAATGCTTTTATGATCCTCAACATGTCTTTTTGTTTTATCTCATCCTGGACACCTGCTCCTTCATTACATTTGAATACAGTGTTAAGGGTTTGGAGATGAAGAATTAAATCTATCTATCTATCTATCTACCTATCTATTTATCTATATATACTTTGACTTCAGATTTGGCTGTCACCAATTCCATAATTTCTTACAGAAGAAAACACAGCAGAGGTTAAGTGGATCTCTTACAAAACACAGAAATGCAAACTCTCGATCCTGTACAGAGACCAGTAAACTAAAGCACTAAAAGTCATTTGAACCAAACCCAAGGCTTACTATAACTGAGGAAAACTTAGATGCTCACTGATAGCTGAACACCTTCTACTGTGTCAACACTACTATATTAAATCTAGTGTAGCTGAAAGCAAACTTAGCTGCAAAATGAATTCCATCTAAAAGATACAGTTTGTTTTCCTAGACATCATACTGCGTACAGCTTTCAGAAGCTGATCCTACCTCCCCCCTCAGAAGTGCTAAAGAAATGTCTCCTGAGTGCTACTTACCATGATTGATCCAACCACGGGGCCTTTGATCACCCACCACAAGGCAGTGTTGTCATTCATGTCCCAGCAGCTGCAATTCCGAATGAAAGGGTGGGGTGAGGAAAGAGAGGGAAAGATAAAGCTGAAGCTACGACAACGAACTTAACAAAATTAGTACAGTTTCTAAGCAGGAAGAGAGAGGGAACCTGATCTTGTACTTAAACTACTTTATTTGGATTCCAAAGATGGTAACCCCTTTGTCTCTTCCTGATATAGTTTTCTTTTACAATCTTTACCTGCCTCATCAAAAAGTGGCAATTATAGTACTACATTTCTGTAAACAAATTAAATATAAAAAAAAAATACACAACAAAAGAAAGCCCACGCATGTTTCTGTATCTTCAGACACTACATTTGAAAATCTGTTCTTTATGCCCAAGCGATCTCAGGCTTTTATTTGATACACTCTAATTAAGCATCTGGCCACGAAAATATCTCTAGAGGACACAGAAAGACAGTGATACCTCGGGGAATATGAACTGGATATTCCTAAATTTGATGTCTACATGACCAGGATTAACAGATATGAAAGTACGTTTCTGTCTCTGACTTGAGGCCACAAGGAAATATCTAATACACCAAGATGAGCTAGAAACTGGCTCTTTTTAACAGAATATTTGTCAGTCTTTGGGTGGCAAGTCCAAATGGAGAACAGGGATTCATTTGAGAAGGTTCAAGTCCTACAGAGGAGCTGGGGTCAACCCCTATATTGGTGTTTTAAGTGGTCAGTAGCAAGTGAACAAAATTCAAAAAGCATCTCTATCTGTACTTTTAAAATCTTCCTTCAGATTCACTACAGGTTTCTAGAGAAGTTTATTCTATATAAAGCTATTTAGATCTTCATTTATAGAGAAAAGAAGATAATCAGTGGTGGGGAGTCTAGTGGTGTCCCCCAGGGGTCAGTCCTTGGTCCAGTCCTGTTCAACTTGTTCATCAATGACCTGGATGAAGGCACAGA
>JAWLRI010001102.1:713715-730824 GCA_034781795.1 Crypturellus tataupa
GGTTGGACTAGATGACCTCTAGAGGTCCCTTCCAACCTTAGGCATTCTATGATTCTATGATTCTATGATTCTATAGGAGGCTTTATATATGTATAAATCTAAGTAAATATGTGTACATATATGTTTTCAGTCTTAGTATATTTTTAAAGCTAGACATTTGTCTAGCTTTAATGCAATTAAATGATGAAATGATGAAAGCAATAATGATGAAAAAAATCTTATTCCCAGCCCCGCACAGCATTTTGATACTTAAGTCAATAAAACATTTGAAAGTTAAAATTTTCTTTCATTCATTCCCAATTTTTTTCCCTTCTAGAACTCATGATAATGAATTATCATTAAAAAAACCTATTTTGTACATGAAATTTTGGGATGAAGGATTTCCCTCTGCCTGGGACAACAGCCAGAAATCCTAGCACTGGCTGTCATGGTGCATGGTGCATCATTAGGTGACAAACAACGATTTGAAAAAATACATGGGAATAAAACACTACTGGTCTTATGAGAGCTTAGTGTAACTTTTATGCCATTTAAATGGGAGTCTGGTAGTATTAATAGAAAAGTGAAACCCCCTAATTTTAAAGAGGACTATATGCATGCATAAGTGTGAGGAGAACAGAAAAAATACCATCACCCAGGTACGTGCAAGAGAAATCCTAAGTAGCTGAGTAATGTCTATTCTAGAAATTTCCTCTGCACTTATAAATGCAATATTTTATTGGATTCTGATTAAAAGAAAAAAAAACTGTAAGTGTATGCATGTTAATGTGAGTGAGAAGAGAGGAGATATGAACATAACAGGTCAAAACCACTCAAATTCACGTCTTTTTTCCCTTCTATCTGCAAATCCTATCAACTTAGCCCCTTTGCTCCCTGCCAAAAATCTACTGGATGAAGGGATAATATTTTCAAATGTAAAGTAACATTTTTGAGTTACCTCATTTTGGTTGCCCAGATTGAAATATTGGAAAGAGGACAAAAGTTCAGAGCCAGGGTACCTCCCTTGTTACCAACTGTCTGGAAATCAGGCTCTTTTCTGTTATCTACAGTTACATGACACAAAAGAAAAGCATCTATAATCACTAGCTATTTTTGAAAACCCTGGTGCACATTTCTAAATCAGGTGGCAACTGTTGAAAATTTGTGTTTGCAAAGCTCAACCTGTCAATTTAAAATATACATTAACCCTCTGAAATTCTTTAGCAAACTGACCATTTTTGAGAAGAATCTGGGCAAATTTTAATATTAGTTTAGCCATATAAATAAGCAACATTATACAACAATTTCCTCCATATCAAAATGAGAAATTGAAAGGAGTAGAATCTACTTGATCTAAATACAGTCATCTCTGTTGAAGTCATCTATAATCCAGCTCATTGTCCCAATGAGGACAAACCAGCAGTTGTAGATTCTTTTCCTGCTGAGGCATTTCAAATGTGTACTTTTGGAAGAGATAAATCATTCCCTGGAAATACCCATTTTCTATGAACTATTTCTCTCTTTTTACAGGGTGCCTGCCCAAGAAGGTTCAGCCTTGACAGTTTCAGCCTTGTAGATATCAACAGTAAATCAGCTTAAACCACAAAAATGCTTTTTAAAGATTTTTTTGCTTTGGGCCCTGTGAGTTCTGGATGGATGTGGTGGAAGAAACATTGCCTGATCCTTTGACCAAAAAGATCAGGAGGAAAAAGAAAAAATAAATGATGCAAAGCAAAGCAGTCTGTAAGATAAGCCAACAAATAGTACTATGTAAACAGATTCCCTTATTTCATTACAAAGCCTTGCTGTGGCGGAGGTCTAGTGTATAGGTAAGAATAGACTCAGGTTTAGAGGCTGTATTTTAGTCCATCCTTTTGGGACTGTGGTTTCCCAGGTCTGTAATTTCTGCAATGTTTTCAGGCTCATGCTGGCTTTGCCTCCAACTCCAGTACAATGCTTGCTGATTTTTTAAAAAGTAACCGCTGAGATGTTCAGCTAGAATCTCTTTGAATGTTGCGTGCTAAATAGTTCTTAAGAAAGAAAGGAGAGAGAGAGCTTTGCTGTTTTTTTGTTTGTTTGTTTTGTATTTTTTCCCTCCTCAATTCTCATCTTCCCCCTACCCGCAAAGCACAAGGACTATTTGGACTCCTAAGAGAAATGAATGGATTGCAGACCAGTGTTGTAATCATAATACTGACACAACAGGGATTTCTGGCTTGTTTTGCATGGAAATAAGTAATTTAATTTGTTTTAATGTCAAAGTAGAACATTGGGTCAAAGCAATGGAATCCTTTGAAGAGGAAGGTTTTTATGTGCATTCCAAAAAGACCATAGAAGAAAGAGTATGAAGAAAACCTAACAAATCCATGAGCCTTGGATCCTAAAATCTCTAATATAAGGGGAAGTTAAAATGTGAGTGAAATTCCCTGGAAATATGACTTGGGCACATAATGCTTCCTTTCACTCAGATGAACCCATGACACTGGCAGAATTTTGAAATTTTATTCAAAACTCACTCACTCCCCAGCAATTTTTCTACCATATGACCAATTCCAGACATAACTTCTCATGGACAAACATTACTAAGGCTGATATTCAGGGTAAGTTCTGCTGTTTTGTCATACCACTCAGGATCCTGGGATGTGTATGACCGTGTTGGTAGCAGCGTATCCTTCAGGACTTTCAGGAAAGCATACAGGATCTTTGCAGAGCTGCAAACTAAACTCCTGATCACTTTCTTAAATTTAAGCTCAGCAACAACTTGTATGGAATTCATTCACCTCCTCAGAGCTACCTTTCTATATTTCTATACCTGAGCTCATCACTGACATTTTCTTCACTTGGAGAGAAGGAGGCAAACACAAGTGTGCTACATCTGACAGTTTTTTTAGGATAAGAAAAACCATATGGTGGACTCCAATAGCTTCACTCAACATGGAGCTGAGAGTCAGCTTTATGTTTGCACTGCAGGTGCCTACATCTGCTTCAACTAGGTCACTGGTGGCATAAGAACATAAACATTGGACTATATCTATTTATGCAGTTGAACAAGAAAGCACTCCGGAGTGAATACTGCACCTAAGCTAGGTGCATATCCAAAACAATATCAGAAATGAATTGAGAAATTAATCTCAGCACTGTGCTGTAATCGACAGACTTGTCTTCCATCGTTGACATCGTTCTGATCGCTTGTAGAATAACTTCTCGCATGGTGATACATACCCAGTATCATCAAAGTGAAGTCTCAGCACTGCCCAAACAGTGACACAAATTGTCGGGGTGCCTGCAGAATATAAGAGGGTGATATGGTTATCAGTACAGACTTATTTATCTGTTCAGCAAGATGTAATTCTATCTACCACCTTTCCACTGATATTTTTATTTCCTGATGCCCCTCATGCCACAAGCAAAGCAATTCATTAGGTTAATCCCTTCACATCGAGAAACGTATCTCAGTGAAAAGGTGGCTTAACCTTGGTGGGATTGTATAACTAAAACTGATGGTAGAAAATAACAATGATGTTTCAGGTCATTATTACTCAAAGCTGCTGCATTTCAGGGAATTCTTTAAAATATGCAAGGAGAATACATATAAAATAATAAAACTACAAGAACAAGAACAATAAGCACATCAACAACTGCAGTAATTTTCCCTTCTAGAAGCATCATAAGTGTGTTCTTTTTTCCAAAAAAATAAAATCCTACATTTTACAGCAAATTAAAGCCTCTGATTAAAAAACTGACTATCACTACTCAATGACCCCTGGAAAGATGAAGGTGATAAAAACAAACAAAGCATGAACTTTGATAGCTCCAGCTTGCAGCAGTGAATGTGACTGTCATAAGCTGACAGGCACAATTATGTTTCATACATTTTGCAAGACTGTGTTGATGTCACATTAATTAGTCATTCGCCTGAAAACACTTAAGAGAGTCTCTGTCAAAGCTCACCTTCCCACTATCAGAAACAAGAATACAGATAACGGATGAAGCCCTGGTTTTTTAAAAAAGAACATGCAGGTATATTTGAAAGAAAAAATGATGGAAAAAAATGAAATAGCAGGCTCTGGAGGAAGGAAACATGCATGCTTTAGATTGAAGAATATCTAAAAATCCATCAAGATTTTTGTGCAGTCAATAGGTATGTAATAATAAAAATAGTCTTCAAATATCAGTCATGGTTCTGACATGCCCTCTACTTTGCAGTGGTTTCCACTATGGAAATTCTGATACTAGTGGAGTTTCAAATATGAAACATGGGTAGATAGGCAGAATTAGACTTAATGTGTCATGATGTTGTTCAAAATGCATGTTTCAGATCAGCTTGGAGTTTTGGACCGTCTGCTATTTAAATATACTCACATTGCATTTCTTTTTTTTACACCAGAAAGAAATACATGACATCATTTTCCAACTTCTGACACTAAAAAAAACCTATAAAGTCTAAAGTTGGCAGAAAAAGTGATATTCTTGTTGGCTTTATTTCTGTCATAAGTAAGGAACAGGCATTGTGAAAAACCCCAGAAAACAAGTAGTCTGCCTCACGAAATTACCAATATATTGTGCATATAGAAGGACAAAGTGGTCTGGAACAACATAGCCATACATATTTCCCATTCATCATTTTTGTGGGCACTGATGTACACACTACATTTCAAGAAATAGATAAATATCCAGCTCGTGAGAACTGCTGAGCTTATGTTTCTTGCTTCTTCAACTTGACTTTTCCTCAGCTCAGAGCTGAGGGGTTGATTCTGCCCTGAATAGTTTCAAAACTTGAATGCAGACTGCAGAACAATTTCTGTTCATCCAAAGTGCCAATTGCTCTTCTCAAGTCTGGGAAGCTTCAATACAAATTGAAATACCTAGGAACTGAGAGAACTGAGGAGTATAAAAAACATCAAAACACACTTTTGGAAAAAAAAAAATCACTTTTTCTCTTAGTGCTAATAATGGATACTATTGATACTGCTTTGAACACAAGCTGATTACTTTTAACTAGACGGCTTGAAGGTGTTTGGAGTATTCAGCTCCAGACCAAAATTTTTGAGGTAGCATTACAGAATAAGTCTATCCAGGCAGTTCTTTGTATACAGAGAGTGAAAAATCCTTTTTTCAGTTGATATTCTGTGTTACAATATTCTCACATTCACATGCATGTCTAGAGACATGAAATTTGTGCAAACTCAGCTAAAGCAACCACCTTCCCTAGCTTATGCTTGGATTGCAAAGATTATATCTGAGTAATAGTGTGATTATATATCTGTAGGTGGTGAGGAGAAGGGAAAGTTTGAATGACTTTTCTAATAGGTTCCACAACCTCTGATATGCCATAGGTTATTTCTGATCAATAGTCTCTTCTTTCTTCTCTATCCCTTTCTGACCCAGGAAGTCTTTCCTGGAATTTGAGAAAGAAACTCAACTATGGATTACTTTAAGAATCAGGTTGCATGAAGATTTGTATTTGACGATTTGTATTCAAAGGAGAATAGTTTAAGGGATAGGGGTTTTCTGTAGATTTTATGCATGAATATACAGGATAATCAGATGATATTTCTATTTCCAGATTTTTTGGGAAGCAATATTTTGAAGTATGAATATCAAGCTTAGGTGTCTTAGGATGCATCTAAAATGAATGAATGGATTTTTCTGCATCCACTATCTGACTACAAAATTAAAAAAATAGCAAAGTGTACTTTGAACTTTCATATTTCAGGCATCAGTTTAGCTCTAGAAGTCCACCATGAAAAACAATTACCCTGGTTATCATGGCAGAACTGGACTTTCCGAAACAAATCTTTTTTCCTTCCAACATAATCAGTTTGCAATTCTACCCTTCTACTCTTTGGATATGTTTTCAGTTTAGATATTAGCTGGGAAAAAGTCACAAGTGAAATCTTTGAAAATGGACTGGACAGTTTTTGATAACTGTTCATTTGATTATTGCTTATTTGATTATGCAGAATTTGGGCTTTTATGGAAGGCAATCCTCTGCTGCTTTTTCCTATATCTCTGCACGAGATACAGTCTGCCGTCCTCTGGATTTCAGTTCAAATCTGCCTAGACGAAGGAACACAACGCAGTCTGGTCTGCAATGAGCTTTCTAGACAAAGACTAAAACTATAGTTCAACACAGTGTGTGGAAATATCCAGCAATTCATTCTTTTGCCTGCAGTGAAACTTTAAAAAGAAATACAAAAGTTTCTTGAAAGGCGAGACACATTATACATAAAAAATGTCACGTACCCCAGCCAATAATAGTGTACCAGTAGAAATATCTCCTCTCAGGGAAAAAGGTTTCCACCAGTAAAGTGAAAAGGTACAATCCCTCAATGAAAAGCCAGAAGTAGTTGGACATGACGCAGTAGTGAAAAAAAACCATTACCGCTTTGCACTCCACCTGCAGAGAACCAAGCAAAACCAAAGTTATTTCCATGTATTTCCATGTCAGAGAGAGGAAATGCTTTCAACCTCTCCAAATCTGTCAGAAGAGCACAGTCGGGACTAGTATTATGCATTTTCAATAGTAGAGTTTTTAAAAGCATGAGAAGAATATAAAGGTCCGCTTAGATGGTGGAGCTTTAAAAGGTTGGTAGCCACTTTTATCCATGGGAGCTTGTCCCCAAGTGCCTGTAGAGAGCTTGAGAACTTCTTGCATTAGTGGGAGTCCACATCAACAACGGACGCTAATTACTAGATGTAAGACCTCTCCTAGGAACTGCGTGCAGACAAGAAAAGAAGCTTGTTGTTTGCTCAGAGACCCAGAGCAGGATTTGAAATGGCAAGATGATTGTGGGAAGCCCTGCGAGTGGGAGTATAAAGGTGCTCCCTCCTGTGCAGACTTCAGAATTGAACTTCCGTGCAATTTGCAGGAATTGTCACTCAGGGACAGAAAAAGAAAGCGAGCGCTAAGGGTAAAGAAAGCAGTGATTTACTGTACAGAATGATGGAAATTTTCATTTGGTTGCTGCAGGAAAAGCAGCAGACCAAAGGAGTAAAAAAAAAAATCACTTGAAAAGTCTCAGGTGGAAACCACTCTATGCCCTAACTGCAAGAGCAGGGGAGCAGAATGTGCTTGTCTTTCCAGTGTTGCATCCCAGGGAGATATCACTAGACCCACAAAACTGTCTTTCAACATGTCACAGACAGAGCAGCCTATGGCCTGGAAGAGCCAGTGGAAAGTTGACAATTTTGAGTGGTTCCCAAATGTGTTCTGTCCCTGGGACTAGTCTACAGCCAATATAAACCATCAGAACGTGAGTTTATTCAAAGAAACTCTGACAGTTTATGCCAGATGAAGATCTAGCCATTAGATCACTGACTTTAATATGTTTCTTGCTTCAGGTGATTCAGAACAACAAGGTCGGAAGAGGGATTTTAACAGACTTCAGCTCTAATATGACTTCAGTTTTTCCACTGAGAATTAAGAGCAAAAAAAAAAAATGTTTAAATGACCAAAAAAGGAAGGAAAAAAAATTAATTAGAAGTACTTTTTTTTTTTTGGAAGTGATTCATGAGGAATTTAACAGGATGGATAAAGGAGATCTCAATTCCAGAAGTCACTACAATTCCACCATAATTGTTCCAATCCTATCTATTAGATCAAATATTACTCTTAAATTTGAATTTATGTGCAATATACCGTTAAGTGCATCAGCGAAAGAGACTCCTTTCTGTGAGTCTACACACTTAAAAGGTTTGAGAGACAGATACATAGACTGGTAAAGGTAGGTATGACTATCAGAGTTATTTTCTATGCCTAAATGGTCATTCCCTTTACACCTGACCTCCTGCTTTCAGAGAAAATAAGTCCCTAGAGAAAAAAATCTAGACACTAGATGAAAGGACGAAGGAAATTTTACTCCCATCAAAACTATAGTTATGTAGACCTGAGAAAGGAAGAAACTACCTAAACAAAATCTGAAGCTTCATGATTTGTCCTAAAGCACAGACTTCTGGACACTATATAATCAGATTGGGCCTCTTTTACTATGAAGTGGAAGGGAAGTTTACCATAAATTACTTTCCCAAGAGGTTCTCAGTCTCTAATATCCTGTGAGCTGTTGCCTGTCTCACTATTTTCGTTATTTCATGCTGAAAAGTTAAAGGAAAATAATTCAATTTTACTTACGGTTGAGATAAAACAATGGTTACCATCCTGTTCAGCATAAAGTACCCCATCTTTAATGAAAACGGATATTGCTCGTAGGATAAATGAAACAAAGAGGTTCATGTGGATAAAATTCCGAGTGCAGTGAAGCTTCCTGGAGAGGAAAGAACAAAATAGAGGAAAAGAGGAAAAAAAAAAAAAAAAATTAAAAAAAGGGGAGAAAAAAAAAAAAAAAGAGGCATATTGAGTGGTCAAAGCTCCCTAGCACTAAGTGTCTCAATGTCTAAAAGGCAGATGTGGGGATGATACTGACTCCAAACCTATCTAGTCTAGTGGATATTCCAGCAGAAGCGAATCTGGGAATTTTTCAGCAGAACAGAAAATAGTCAGGATAACATAAAATAGACTCTAGATCTCTTATCTCTGGTGATGGAACAGCTCACCACTCTTATCATGACTCACCTGAAACGACACAGGATGACCATCGCAGTGGTGAGGGAAACCAGAGATGTGCTATATCCCACTGTGTACAGAGCCTTCACGGATAAGTAGTAATAATCCTTGGGAGACAAGCAAGATACTGTTAAATGTTTCACCTATGGTCACATCATTTTTGCCCTGTCCATAGAGGGATCCGTAGACAGGATTTTTTCCTAAACAGCCTGGCTGTCTTCTCCTCTGGTTCCCCTGATATCATGCTGTACATTATCTACATATCTGCTGTATGTTTAATGTACCCTTCGGTTCACATTTTGTAAAATTTATTTGTCAGTCATCCAGCAAAAGGTATTTACCATTTCTGTGACCACTGTGCAAATAGATGGCTAAGGAGTTCCTTAGTCAATAGGGGAAGAAATAGAGTTCGGTCTATGCTTGTAAGTGTCAAAAGCTATGTCATCACTATTTACTGGAAATTATTCTGGAAATATTCAGTATTCAGATAGGAAAGATTTAAAAATCTTTGTTCCATATTTATACCATTTTTTATATCTGATTGTTTCACTTTAATCAACAGTAAATCATGACATGATCAGAACCCAAGCAAAAAGAAGAAAAATCCCAGACTACTGCCCCCACACTTACTAACCTATTTTTAATTGCAAAATTAATTCCCACCTGATTATCAGACTCTGTTTCATTTTCATCAAAGCCACAGGCATCATAATAATGCGGAAAAGGTTCAGACCAGCCATCTTCAGTACAATTTCTGCTGATGTCCCCTATGTCAAATGATAGGTAGAGCCAAGATTAAGTTATTGAAGCAAACCACAAGCCATAACTGCCCTTTGATTTGGAATGTGGTCAAAGAAAACTTCACTACAAATGTGGGTACAACTTATCAGATGATACATAAAAGGTTTTAATGGCATCTTTAATCTTTACTTCTCTAGTAGATGCCAATGAATGCCTTTGCTACAGTTGTCACCAGAAAGCAAAAGGGATCTAAATAATATAAGTGTTTCTAGAGCACCAAAGATCTCATTCTCGAGTGGATATCTCAAAAAGGGCATCCAGCAGTAGCTGGAAGGCAGGTCTATCTAGAAGATAGGTCTATCCTGAAGCAGCTTCAGCTAAGGTATGATGGCATTCTTGGTGGTCTTTTTAGCCAGTATTACTTTTATCAGCACTCAGCTTATTCTTCTTGAGTGCAGTGGACTATTTTTAATTGAAATAATAGTTTATGGGCCATGCTTTGATCAGAAATGATATTTTTTTTTTCTTTTATTAAGGTTGAGCTTCTTTACATTCTTACAGTAATTTAGTCAAGTAGCACATAACAGTGTTAGTGACCTTTTTTTTTAAGGGAAACTGTTTGCCATCCATGAAACAGAATAACTCTATTAATCACAAATTCATTTAAGAACATTGCACACCTTGGAAAATTTTGTTAAATCACTTTTGCACATTCATCCCCAGTTTTCTATGAAAATTAATTACTGCATCAAAGCCCTAAGTCCTTAACACCATTTAGTAATTCCTGTTAATCAAGTAGATGTATTTTATAGCCATATACTGGCTAGACCACAGTGCTCAATAGCTGATGAATACATTTTCATAATATGGCTAAAAGTAACACATTAGGAAATGTGTCACCATAATTAGAATTGATTAGAAACAAATACCCAGATGGTGGGAGAAAAGGCTTTCAATTTTCTTTTTAGAACAGTTAAAATGCAAAAATAAAAGGGAAAGTGGTCACAGATTTTATTTCTTACCTATGGGAGACTGGGCTGCACTTTCTAGCAGGTCATAATCACCTATAAAAGTAAAAATTTGGCATGAAATTGTTTTGATTGTGTTTACTATTAGAACCAAAATGAGTCTCTGTGGAAGTCAATGAAAAGAATTAAATAGAGTTTCACTTGTTTGGATAAGGCCCAATATTAACTATATCCTGATTGTGTCTTTTCGGGAAGCAGACATATCTTTACTTGTGAGTTTAAATCAAGGCTGAATATACAAAGTAAGTTAAACATTCACAACTGCAAGCAGTTAGCACTGTAATTTTTAATAAAATTACATTTTTTTAATACAAATAAAAAATAAAACATTACATCTCTAGAAATTTACTTTTAAGATTAACAAACTCCATAGCTATTTAAGTATGAACACTTACCACAGAATTCAGGAAAACTGAGTTCCATCTATATGCTACAATTAATAACTAAATGTTTTTAAACACGATAGTTTTGTGTTTTTAGATTAGACCACACTGATTTCTAGAAACACATTAGATTTTTACCTTTTTTTTGTCAGAATCCTGTGATAAGAACTACATATATTGCAGCTGATACATAAACTAACTTTTTAATAATCTCAGAACGTTTGAGAGCAGCAATATAGAAGGAGACGTTCAGCACAACTTGTTCTTACCTGCATGAGTTTGTCCCAAGTTATCTACTTCCCAACCTGAAATTTGGAGAATAAAAATAATTAATGTAGTTCAAATAATAGTTTGCTTCCCACAAGAGAAACCAATGCATCAAAACCTAGAGAATAAGAGCACGAGGATTCAGTGTTTTTTTTTTTTTTTTTTTTTTTTAATTTAGATAATGTAAATTTCTTCAATTGAATTGAGAAGATGGTCCACTGCATTATATTATTTGGTCTCTGGTTATCGTGGAGGAATATCAAATTCTAGGAAAGACATGAAAAGCAGGGGTGATTTGTTTGTTTTATGTTTTTTTGTTTGTTTGTTTGCTTGTTTATTTGTTTGTTTTAAGGAAGTATTAAGAAAGACCTATCCATTTCCACAAATATGCACTCAAAATGCATATCAATTCATATTTTAAAAATATTTCATTGCAATAGAACTTTTTCTTTTCTTGATGATATTGAATATCTTGCTTTCAAAATAAAAAGCTGGTACTGAAAAAATAGAAACCTTAAGCCACTGAGTGGTGCTGCTGCATCACATGCAGGGAAGCCCAGAGGAGGTGGAGATAGATTTTCCAGTGTCCAACAAATAAATACAACCAAAAAAAAAAAAGTATTGCAAATGTCTTAGCTGCTGTTAATAGGTTAAATGTTTAGATTAGCTTAGTTCTGTGTCCTCTGGAATAACCACAGGACCCTTGTGTTCTTTTATATTATTATTTATTGTTAGAAGAATCTTTTCAGTATTTTGTGCTTTATCCTTTCTCAAAGCTCTTACCATAAAATAATTTTAAATTCAGTCCTCTCATTCCCATATGCTTAAAATAAATCAGATGGACTTTCCAATCCTTAAAATTTGAAATCAACGGATTTAGTGTGAAAATGATGGTGGATATTTAGAAAATTGGGAAAACTGTGCTGAATTTTTTTCAACCCCCTTCAGCCTTTCTCAGCATCCTCTCTGTCAGGTGTTAATTTATCCATTGTAGAGCATGGCAGTTTAAATCCTGAAGTCCGGAATTCTTGTTGCTAGAAGATGAGGGCAGTATGAAATAATTGACTAAATTTTGGTGTTCTTGACTTCCTGGCCTATTGCATTGATTACTCAAAAAAAAAAAAAAAAAAAAAAAAAAAAAAAACCAAAGCAGTCATTTTAAGATTCCAATTTCTATTTTGCTATCTTTATTACAATAATCTAGAAAAAAAAAAGAGAATACCACTGTGTCAGTGTAAATACTTGTTTTACATGGTTTTAGTTGTGTTAGAATTTTAGTTGATTTTGAATTTCATGATACCCATAATAATAGTTAGGAGGTTATATTAATGTTGTTTTGTGCAATAGAGATTTTATTTTTATATATATTTTCATATTTGTATTAATTTATAAATTCCTTATATTAAAAGGAGCTTTGTGTATATATATATATAGCCCAATAATTATTGTATTTTACTGTGCTGGACTGAAAGGTCTTATGAAAGGATTCACATTTTCAAAAATGTCAATTTTCTGAGTGTTGTAAAAACAAACTTCCATTTTATCAAATGGACTCTTTATAAAATGAAGGTTCTGCTAATGTACTTAAGAAAAATCTTGCAGAACCTTTTATTATACGGGTTTTGAGACTTGATCTGTCAACCTAATTTTCACTAATAAGTTAAGCCACTGGAAAGTCAATTGGATTTATAAATATTATGCTCTGAACTACAGCTAAAAGTCAAAGACTGTCTAGTGAGTGTGAGAATAAATAATTATATTTGTCTTTATTTCTATATATATGTATTCATGTACGTGCACATATATAGATAGATAGATACACACACATATAAAATGCATGTGTATATGTATATGTAGCATGTATGTATTTATGTGTGTGTGTATATCTATAATATGAGGGAATGTACAGCTACCATCTGGCTTTAATTCCCGGATTCCTGCAGTTGCCCTACTCTCTGTTGGCATATGTTTATGTCTTCCAAATCAAAACATGTTTTTAAGAATATGTATATGACAGAAGTGATATCAGTGGGTATCTTTAGTTGTATTTAAAGGAAATTTCTGAGGGAAGTTTCTTTGAGTTATTTCCATGGTTAACATTAAACATGTTGATCTATATAAGGCTAAGTCCTTAGTTTGCATTTGAGCTATGAGATGTGGGATCGTGGGACATCTAGATGTCTTATTTTTCAGTGTATCGCCCTTAAATTGTATTATGCAGTAAGAAGTAGCCATTGATATGGCCCCCGTACCAATTTGACAGCACACCCTAAAAGAGGAGTCAAACCCTATGTATCCTCTCCAAAAGCACCCTTTTAAGGAAGAAGAGTATGTTTGAATTCAAAGTTCACCCTCCCAACTTCTTACACCAGTGTGTGTGCTCCTCAGACATAGAGAGCAACAAGTGCTCCTATAACAGCACTAGCACCACAGCCCAAACTATGGAAAGCAGTGGTCAAGAGCAGTTATTAAACAATGTCACCATTTTTAAGTCAATAACTGCCTGCAATGGTCAATAAAGTCCAGAGGCAGCTAATGGCATCTTTGTCGCAGGGTGGATTGTGCCGATATTGACAGCCAGCATTATCCTCTATTTGCCCAGCTTGAATAGGTAATCATCAGACTTTCAGAAGTAAAGCAAATTAGAGCTGTAACTGTCATTATTAATTAGATGCTATTTGCAGTACTGCTTAAGGGCCCTAAAGAAGAGCTGTCAGTATTCTGAAATACCAGTTAGAAAGACCAGTGGGAAAAAACAGACGTAAGGCATAAAGTTTCCTTATATTCTAAATTAAGAGGTGCAAGAAAATGAAACAAAAATAAAGGACTTGTCAAGAGCAGCACATAGAATTAGAGACTGAGGTCGTTTATGCCCTTTTCTTGCCTATTTATTACACTTCCTTCCTTGGTATTTGATGGTGGAGCCCTAGGAAACGCAACCACCTTATCATTATCTACAACTGGATGAAGAAATTTAATGCAAGATGCCACTACTTTTGCTTTAAAAAATAGCCTTTTAGGTAGTTTCCTACATGTCGGCTTGGAGCTGACTGCTTTCGATGTCAGCTGGCAGGGCAAGAGATTTATCTTCCACAGACTTGTTTATCTGAGCACAACTTGCCTTTAATCCTTTGGTTCCAACATTTTGGCTTTGATAGTGGCCCGGGAGGGGGATGAATGGCTTCAAAAACTATTCTGACCTAAAAAGACTTGCTTGCACTTCTTCCTTTTTGCTGTTATTCTCTGGCTTTGGTTGGAGGTCCGTGCAGGTAATCCTTCAAAAGGCTGAACAGCATTGAGAACAAATGCAAAAGCATTGCCTGCAGCAGGTAGATTCAGGCCCTTCAAAAAGGTGGAGATTGGCTCAGAGATAGAATATGGGAAACACTCCTACAGCCACTGATTATTGGACTCTCGGGTGATGTGCATGGTAAGGTGGTTAGGCACTTTTCCCTGTTTTCTATAACACTGGTTAGAGAAGTTAGAGACTTTTCCTCTCTCATTTTCATGGAAAAGTGATCTAGATTCAGCTGTTGGGTCTTTGCAACCCAGCATCATTAACAGCATCTGCAGAAAGAGTTAGATGGACAATTTTGTAGAATTTGTGAACCTAAAGGATCCCACATTGTTCTCTGCATTAAGAACTTCCTTCAAGTAAATCCAGGGTTGTCAGTCTTCCTGTCCTTACAATACTTTAGACAATACTTTACATGAAATATTGAGTAATGAATATGAGTTTGCTATATACTATATACATTTGCGTGGTCAAAGGGGTTTGTAAACACACTGCTCACACTATGATAGTGCAAAATAAAGTGCTGCGTTCACTGTGCTTTGCAAACACAAAAACTCAGGGAGGGGAAACTTAAGCATCAGATTAGGAAGCCTGACTCATATTCAGATGTTTGGGTAGGATCTGGTGCGTAAGCACATCTGCAGATCTGATCAAGCAGGCAGATTCATTCCATCTAATTTAGCTGCCAGAAGATAAGTACCGAGTTAATCTGATCTTTAGTCCCCTTCTGTAAAGAGCAAAGAGATGAGCTCTTTCAGAGAGTGATCTGCTTTAGACAATGACCATGGGATGAAATGAACTGCCTTTTGCAAGTTCTTTTTCTACCCAGTGGCTTGAGCAAGCACTGCAATAGAGACAAAGATGGAGCTGACATATAAACTCTTATTTCCTACATCCTGCAAGTCATCCAGGGTATGTGCCAGTATGCCAAGGTGGCAAGAAAACCCAATGAAAAATTCCTGGAGATCACGGTAGAATACCTGTGAGGTCCCACGGGGAGAACATAATATCTCTAGCACCTGGGACTGAGGTACGCAGGGTTGATGTAATGATATGATCAGTAACGTGTAAGGGAGCTTCTGCCTTTCTTCTTTTCTCATCTTCCTTATCAAAGGCTATGCAACTACCAGTGGACTAAGGTCACCATAGCAACTGCTAGGCATCATTTAAACATTATTTGTATCCTTCCTATGAAGCTGGCTGTCATAGGAGCATCCATCACAGCGCAGGATAAATGCCAGTGCAGAACAAGGGGCTCCTAGCCCAGAGAAGGGAGCAGCAGAGAAGGATGTCAAAAAAAAAAAAAAAAAAAGAAAAAAGAAAAAAAAATCCTTTCAAGACCAGATTATCAGTTGTAAAGTCCCAACCCACCTGTATATGTTAGTATGCAGTATAAAGTGTGAGTGTGAACTCGCCACACCTTAAAGTTTGCAATCAGCTGGTTATCTCAATTATAAAAGCAACAAAAGAAAATAAAGGCAGATAGTAAAGGTTGAAACTTCACAGAAGAGCACAATTCCAGGACTGAACTACTTTTTAAAAAAAAACACATTGCCAAGGATCTCTGTAGAACCTTAAGCAGTCAATTCAAAATGTAGATAGAGTTACTAGTCTTTGATGGAAATATATTCCTCCAGTTTTCCTCTGCAATGAAGCTAGTCTTTGTGATGCTGTGGCAGGGGAGGCATGCTGAATTTAAACTTTTCCTGCCTGCTTTGGAAACGCTCAGGCAATTCCATAGGTTTAGTCCTGTGGAAAGGCTAGGGATGAAAGCAAGCGGTAAGGGACTTGCTATCTGCTATATACAGTTACTGAATTTCAGCCACTTGGTAGGTCTCTTGTGCTGGGATCCTTTCTGGGATTTTCTGAAAACTAATCAACTATAACACATACTCAGTCTGCTGATGGTTTTGAAAACTATTTTAACTGCTTTAAAAGGAGAAGTTCCCATTGCAGTGGACTTTGCTTCTGAATGCTATGTAGGATGTTTTACGAAGCAAAGGAGGAAACTACAACATACATAGTCCGGGATGCTCCAAAGGCTAATTAAGCTTTGATGACTCATTATTATTGCCATGATGGGAACTCCATGTGATTGGCCACATCTGTTTTTCAGGGAATATTTCTTCTCCCTCTCTCTCTCTCTCTTTTTTTTTTTTTTTTTTTTTTTCTTGCAGTAAGATAAAATACCCACCAGAGTTGAGATATATTTGAACAGAAAATCTAGACCTTTGCATTGATCTTCTGCCTTGCCTATTTGACAGGCAAACACAATTTCCAATTTTGGGCTGCTGCAATGCTGACCTTAATTTCAGCTAGTAGCAAAGAAAACCTGTGTCTCTGCTTCAGTCGAAATAAGTGCACAACTTCCAGAGGTATTCTATTGCTGAGAGAGCCTTTAATCTTTAACAGTTATCTTTCCTTTTTCTCTATATCAAAAAATTTCGATAAATAAGACAGGTTAAAAGAAACTCTAACTTAGATATTCCCATGCCCATTCCTTTTGCCTTGGGATGACAAAGGATCTTAATGTCTCTTCACTCAATCTGAGAGCTATGTACCATTTTCACAGTGGTATGTAGTCAGCATTTGAAGATTTTCCCAGGACTGTTTCCCCATAAGCAACACAGAAGAGCATTTCACATATTTATGTATAATACATCTCTTATTAACTCCTCTCTTGTCATCGTATTTGGTTTGATCAGTAATAATATCCAAACTCAGAAGGGAGAAAAAAGGCATGGATATCTTCTCAAATCCAATTAACCTTGAACTCGACCACGGGACTCTGTTTGATGACCACCGGCTAGTGGGGAATGATGGGAACCATCTCAGCAAGAGGGGCACACGTCT
>JAWLRI010001102.1:749444-805708 GCA_034781795.1 Crypturellus tataupa
ATCCCACATCCATTCGAGTGCCCCCCCCCCCCCAAATTATTTCTTGTGTCTTTGGTTTAACAACATCTTATCCTTGACCCCTATTTCCCAGATAATCCTACAGTATGCATTAACGAGTGGAATGATTCCAAATATCCAAAGGCAGCATGCCTGCAAGTTCCTCCAGAAGTCCATATCCTGGTGAAAAGGAAGTGGTTTTTAATAGTGCAAGCAAAATCTTCTAGTGAAGTAACTTACTGAAGCCACTGAGACTGCTTCCTCCTGCCTTTTTCCCATCACATTTGCTAATCTTCTACCAGTAGTCGAGATACAGGTAACCATTCTCATTAACAAATACAACCAATATATTTTCCAGAATAGGATTCATTTGACCCATTGCTATTTTTGAATAGTCTTCAAAATTGCTGTGGCAATGAATAGAAATATTGTGACAACAAATAGAAATAGCCAGTTCTAAAGGATAATGTTTCTCATCAGAAAGTGGTCATCTGAAATAGCTCTGATGACTCATTCTCTCAAAAAACCACTTCTACCTATTGATTGTGAAAGAAGCCTGGACAAAGTAGCCCAAATAAAAAGGCCTTCAATAAACTCCATTCTGGAGATAAACTCTATGTGTCTCTCTGAAAATACATAATTATCATTATTTTATATTTTATATATTATTTATACTTCATCATTTATCTATTTCTCAGTCTCACAAGAGGCACATATTATCCTGGACAACAAGGTCCACCCAGCTCACTTCCTGGGCTGCGCCATTGCTAAGGCTATTAAATCTATTTCTAATGACAGACCAGATTAAGAATCAAAGAGACAAGGCAGAAGGGAAAGGTCACTGCTTTATGACTTTCCTTGTCATCTGGTATAGATGGTTGGTAGGGTTGGCAATTGCCACGTGTGAGTAAATCACCATCATTCAAGCCGTCTTGTGCAGTTTCTAAGTCCATAGCCCTGTCAGCTGATGAAAACTGGTGTCGTACATTGAGTCTCCGCTACACCTTCTCTAGTCCCTTCTGTGCTTTTCCCAGCACACACTCAGCAAAAGGAGCAAAGGTCCAGACTGTCCTTACCATATACAAGACACACCATTATATGAAGGGAACTACTTTAGGATGGAATGGGAATCAGCAGGTTTTATACAAATCCTTCACAGCACCAGAATGATAATATTAGTAGAGCCTCTGCAGAGCCAAGAATCTGCCTTCCTTACTGATTTTGTAGATCCTGTTTTATTCCATATCAGATTTTGTGAATCCATTAGCAACAGAAGCTGAAATATTGTAGATGGGATCATATGGATTTATAATTTGTCTTTCAACTACTTAGCATATGCGTTAGTATTTTCTTCATCCTTCTAGGCTTTTATAAGCTCTTTCAGAGATCATAAATTACTGATGTACTGTCCTTAGAATAATTCTACTAATGTAGCGAGACTAGCTTATGATCTTGTGGAGGGGTAGGTTTGTATGTGTAAGATAAGCCTGTAGTTTCTCTGCTAAAAAACATCCACTGTAAGGATTTAATTTATTTGTGCAAAGAGAGGCATTTGGTGTTTGAGATGTGGTAGGATCTGTAGGGCATCTAACTGCCCTCCAGATAAGCACAGATCTTCTTCGGGTCCTTGGTCGGGGTGTTCTCCATACCCTAATGAATCTATAGGGTTTAGAAGGCATCTGCTCTGTTTGTCTGTGTGTATCTGGATCAAGTCCCAAAGACTCGCCAAGAGGAGTGAAAGACTCCCCAAGAAGATTGAAAGAACACCTGGACTCCAACATACCGTCCTTACCGTTTGCCCTATGTTAGAAGTCTCAGCATCAGCCAAGCTATTTTCTCGATAAGCATGGAGCAAAGAATAAATAAATAAATAAATAAAACATTGGTTGAAGAACTCATTGGATACTAGAACACAGTTTACAAGCAAAGTCTAGGATTCATTTAGGATTTCTCTGAAATGTAGTCACTGCCAGTGCGGAGAAATTCAGTCAATCCGTGTTGTCTTAGTGCATGTTCCATTTGCAGAAACAAAGATCCTAGAAACCAGTCAACCTTGCCATTGATTCTAGCAAGAATCGAACTCACTTTCACACTGCTGTGTTTATCTTGGTGAGACTAACAGGCTAAAGGAGCAATAAAGACTCACTTTTGTCAGAAAAATAAAGCAGAGAGCTGTAGAACATACCACAGAATAAAATAAAAATAATAAGAAAAAAAATCTAGTTACCTGACAACTGATTCATTTTTCAGAACTATAAGTTGCTTTTAGGACCTTCATAAAAACACAGTTTGGATGATTAGGAACACTTTAATTCAGCACTGAAATAAATCTAATTCCGGAGCAGATGCAGCAGCTGCCTTATACACAGGATGCTGCGCAGGCACATAATTTAGAAGAGGCTGCAAGGATCTGATTAAAATGATATATGGTCACACAGCTATAGTGATGAAATGTTAATGATCTTTTTAATTATTTTCTTCTGGCGCAACACTTTAGACTTTTCAAAAGGCTTGATGACTAACTGGTCACAGAGCCCAGCAACCAGCAACCAGCGATCGCTGACAGCTCACTAAAGCACAGGCATGACCATCACTCACTTTATTGACTAAGCTTTGTTCACACTCATTGTCCATTTTTTCACCTGATTCAGTAAATATTTCAAGAACGCAATGCTCACAAGGATGGCTCAGGGTAACATGAATGCAAACAGTCTCCCCATCCAGCCAGCGCACAGGTAAAATCCACCCCAAATGATCCTACTCCACTTTCCATTTGCAAAAAAAAAAAGCCATCAAAAAGCATATGGGGGAAAATCCTTACTCATTCACTGAGTATACCTAAAGAAGCTGTCCCTATTTATCTGAGACCAGCTTCTTGCTGCACATTGTGTATGCCGCACAGCAGAAAGTGAGACAAGGCTTCTTGATTTTATTTAATGCTGGACAAAAAAAGAGATGTAGTGTGGTTTAATGAACTAACTGTCACCATAGAAACAAGCAACTCACAAGTGGAGCTGGGTAAATATTGATATTTTGTTTCAATGACTAAACAAAAAAAAAAAGGAAAAGAAAAAAAATCCATTCAATTTAGTAAGATCTTTTAAACTGACATGAAATAAAGAGGATTGGACAGCCAGAAAAAAATATTTTTATTTTTTATTTTTTATTTGAAAAAATTATTTTATTTTTAGCTTCAAATAAATTTAATTAGCAATACTTCTGAAGGGAAACAATGTTCCATAGTGAAATGCCAATACAACCTTTTTTTTTTTTTTCCCCAAATGTGTTAGCAATTATCTTTCATCCTGACACTGCATTTTGCAGTAACTATACTGTTGGCATAAAAATACTTCAGGTCCACTCTCAGAAACTAATATTACATGGGCCAATATCTTTCTAAGTTGTGTGGACAAAATCCATTCCACCTTTTATTTTCTTTTAAATCAGATTCCTCCATTATTGAAGAAGAACTTCCTAGCAGTACTGGGGAATGCTAAAGTAATATTTTGACAGAGCCAGGTAGAAATTATTTTATATGTATATGAATGGGAATAGTCTAGCTCACACACATGCTTAGTCGAATGTTATTTTCAAAGCCGTAGGTATTAAAATGTAATATGTCTTTGTTTCTTCCATACCAATCTCAGTGGAAGTCCAACAAAGACTGGGAAGAGGACTGACCCTTTGCGAAGCTTGCAAAGGAGGGAGCACTCACTTAAACAATGCTGCTGTCTATGTTGGGAGAACATATTTTTGTTGCCCAAGCAGCTAATAGAAATTTCTGCAGTAATTCTGTAGAAGTTACAGAAATTCTCACATCCTTTCTCTGAGCCATTTTAACTGACCCTTCTCCATTTGGTGATCATCTCACCCAAGTTAAGCAAAGACATCATGCTTGTTTTCCTGCTTTCCTCTAGGGTCAGCAGTGAGAAAAAGACTATTCCAGAGGACAATTTGCCCCACTGATGTCAGTAGCCCAAGCTAGTTTGAGAGGAATAGCCCTAGGCAAGAGCCTTCACTGGCTAGTTAGTCTCAGTTAAGATTAGATATCCGACTTTTTAGTCACTAAAATGAAGTAAAACAAATCACATCAAACCAGAGATAAATAGTGACAAAACTGTGGATGAAAAAAAAAATACTAGGATTTTGGGCTGGGATTCTGGAAAGTATACCAAAGTATATCTAATGTAGTAAATTGATGCCAGAATATTTTTCATCCAGTGGAGGTTTGCCCAGTCTGCAGCAGAGGCTGGTGAGAAGCTTTTCTACAGACCATTCCAAACTAGTTTATCCGTGACACAAAGCCCTTTCTATCTTACACCAAACCTGACCCCACTATCAGGCTTTCCTCTTCTCTACTATGACTGAATTTACAATAGACCTGCAAAATCCCTTGTATCTTTTTCACTTCCTTTAGGAATACGACTTTTTTTTGAATACTGATTTCTAGCACAGTTTGTTGAACTGTGAAGGTTCTGTTCATTCCAGTACCATTATACTCTTATCAGTAGGATTCATATCCACTGCTTCATCCATCCATGAGGTAGACTTCTACCTCTGACCTTTGGACAATGGAGAGAAATATGCACTTCGAGATCCTTATCAATATAAGTTTTATCTCTAAGATAGGACAAATGAATCACTTGTAAATAATTACTTCCTTTGACCATAAATACACTCTGAATAACTAGCATTAATAAAGGTCTCTATACTATACACAGCCAGAATTAGGTGACAAGAACCCCATACATTGTATCTGATGTACAGGCTTCTAAAAATCTATTTACATAAGGTATCAGAAAATAGTCAATATCCAGGAAAAAAAAAAAAAAGCAGTGAAATTCTTTTTATTTCATTTGTCTAAAAAGATATAAAAGATGATCACTATTATTGAGAATTACTCAGCTATCTTGCTCATATGGAGATCTCTGTAAGAAAGTTATTTAAAATGAGCATGAGTCCTCTGATTTTGAGTGATCCCTCAATTCTACCTTGGAATTCCTGCTTGTTTCTAGCAACTCTAAGTGTAGTAGCAGACAATCTAGGCAGTATTATGTAGACAAATCCAGCAACAGAAAAATCATCTTTGACCTAAGCCAGTCCAGAGCCATCTAGATCAGTATCCTGTCTCAGATAAGAGCCAGGCAGAGAAGATAGAGGCATATTCCCTTAGTCATACCCTCCCAGTTCCTAGCCATTAAATAGCTTTTAAAAGATGAGTGTGAGAAGGATCATAGTCCTATTGTTCCCATGTACAGCTGCATCCACATGGGAGGCACAAACACGCATGGACAGGCATATAATGAAATAGATTGTGCTGCCAAGGGAAATAAGAACAAAAAAACTAAAAGGCTGTGAAATAACAGGCGGTTGAGGAGGGATGAGATAAAAATCTAAACACAAGAAACTGTGCTCTATCATCACAGGAAGAAGAAAATGCTTCTCAAAGTCCTGCTGTGATTTTCTCTCTCCCTGCATTACTGTCATTACCTCCTAAGTGCCGCCCCTTACGTCTTCTGGCACCCCTATCACTTTCTTCCTGAAGCTTTATATCAATGGGGTACTTCGTAATAGAGTTTCCCTCTTAAAAAAGATTACTGTAGGAACTTTATGCCTCCAAATACTTATTTCATTAGTATTTCTTTACTCAGCTGGCAATATATTACTTTCCCTCAAAATATTTCAGGGAAATGGTTGGGGGAATGGGATTAGCTATCCAGGTGTGAATCTGTAGGATGCTAAGCACCAGCCTGTCTTTGGAGGTCATCACTCAAGAAATCCTCATCTGGAAAAAAATGTGTGCACAAGTGTGAGTAGCTACACTGCAGTTAAAGAGGTGGATGGCATAAAATATCCAAAAGCTGGTATCTACATTTAAAAATATCCAGTGGTAAGAGAGTCCAGATTTTCTCCAGTAACTTAGATAGATACATCACATACACACAAGCAGTGGACTTTAATGATTATCTGGTGGCAGAAAAAGCCTCAAGGAGAGTTGACAGTTAGAAGAGGACAGCGGACAACCAGAAGAGGTTCCAGACAGAACTCAGTGCATATGTATGCTAGAATAAGGACAAAAAATGAAGCAGAGAGATACTGTTGCAAAAAATAAACTGCTCCCCTCTCTTGTTAAGAGTTGAACCTGAAGTAATCATTCCCTTCCTTTCCTTCCTTTCTGTCTTCAGCATTAATTATTTTCCTTTGTCATTGGAGTTCCTTCTCCAGAGCAAAAAAGTCAGATTCTGGGTCCTACTGAGATTGCATTTTTCTAGAAATCTCTTTTCCATACAGCCTTTGCAAGCGACGGTTGCGGAGGGATGAAGACATAGGGTGCTCTTATTTCTTTTCTTATAAATTCTCCAGAAGTTTAAAGCATTTAAGAGGAAGAAGACATGATGAAGCTCACATAAACTAATAGAAAATCTCAAGGCAATCAATGTTTCTAAAGCATTATAGGCACTGCACAGCAGCAGAGCCAGAGAAAACTGCTGTGAAGAGTAAAACAGTAATGAGCATAACATCTGGGGATGGGAGCCTGAGGGTGAAGGAAAGTTGAAAACATCAGAGCCCTAGTCTGCTTCAGTAGATTGTCTGCTTTCCATAAAACAATGCTAGTCTGGTTCTTCAAGACTTGTAGTTACAGATGCAGCACTGTGTTGGACCTCACCCAGAGGAGCTCTAGGGAACCATTTAGTTGATGTTTGTGTTCACAGATGCTGAACACAGCAAGGGGGCAAAGTGAAGAGAGGACAGTTGAGTTAATGCAGAAGATGAGAACCCATAAAATTTCCTTCCACTTTTAATTTCAAAGTACGCTGTTTTCTGTACAGTGCTTTTAGCTGGAAGAAATATCAGTGGGGAAGACCAGGTTTGTAAATAGGACCAGAGAACCTACTATTTTCCGTGCGATGGGGGTACCTTCAGATCATGAATCCTAATTCATGATCTACAGGATCAGAGAACCTACTATTTTTACTTCTTTGCAATGGGAGTGCCTTGGAGTACGATTCATGATCTGCAATGTTATTATGTTAGGTACTACAGAAAAAGAAACCATAAATCTGTTCAAGTCCTAGACTCAAGCTTCATACAGGGTCACTTGATCTAGTGTCATCTGAAACAAAATAAAATGTAGCTGCCTTGCCTACTGAGATTTCTGTACCTCAAGTGATGTGTAATTTTTTAAAGGCATAACAACTTGTGCATATATCTGAGTCTCCATATTCTCCCTAAAACTTCATCCCATTATGTGTTCTGCAGACCCTCTGAGGGGTGAATGAAATCCTCAGTGAGTTTACATATCAAATTATCTATGGGATTTTTCACTGAGAGGTAATCAAAAGGAGGAAGAGGTATTTTATTCTCCTCCTCGTTCTTGAATAAACAGAAGAAAAATAGCTTTTCTGGACAAGGCGGAAACTGAGAAGAATCAACACATCTTAAGTATGATTGCCTTAACCCAAGAGCACTTACCATCTCCTCTGAGAATTTAAGAAGCAAACTTCTCCAAATAGTGCTTGGTAACTTATTGTTATTTTACAAGTCAGTCTGACCTATGGTAAGGAGTGCTCCATTCCACTAACACACCCAGAAGATAGGTCTATTTAGTTCAGTCTAATTCAGATGATAGGCAATGCATACAAAATACATTTACAAAAATTAAAAATCAAAACCCTAAAACAAGTATGGAAAAGAGGAAGAGGGTTAAAGGAATAAAGTGGCTTTTATACAAGAAATATGCTAGCAATTATCCAATGATTCTGAACTTCTTCTTACCTAAGCTCTTCTCTTTCTGTTTCTATTTGGAACAGACGAGGGGGAAGGTGGTCTCTGAATAGTCCCTCAACTATCAAAATAAATGGGCTTACTCTGGATCTAAGTCATAAATAACAAACCAGCTGTTAGAATGGTCTCCTTTGACCTTGGAAGAACGTTAAATTCTTGAGTCAAAATAATAATCATGGCATAATCCTTAGAAGCATGCATCATGATTAGATTCTGACATCATCCTGTGGGGGAGGAACTTTTTTCCTTTTGCTGTCCTTGCTTATGATACTTTTGGGCCAAAATAAAACCTGGAAAAGAGGCACAGAAGCCACAGATCTCAGAAGCACAGGAGTGCTTTTCCTTAGGTAGAAATGTACTGCCTGAAGTACATGTTCTCCTCTGTTCTCCAAAACTATAAGGTTAATTTTCTAGAAACTGAGAAGCAGAGCAAAGATGAGCTGATGTATGAGCTGAACACCAGGACTCTGACAGGAATATTCCTGGCAGTTCAAATGAAGGAATGACTTGCTGTATAGGATGCTCTAGTATCATAGATTTCTGCACCTTTCCCTCTCTTGATCCCAGATTAGAATATACAGCCAAGAAAGAGCGACAGAGGCTTCTCTTCTTTTATCACACACCCACTGCAATTTATCCATAGTTCTCTGAAATTTTACCACTTAAAGTCACAGTACAAGCAGTTTGGACAAGATTCAGAAACTGGATTTCCAATTAATTTCTTTGTCATTCTTTGACCTTCTCCCATTTGGTGTTGGTCACATGCAGTTCTTACTGTAGTCCATGGAAAAAGAAACAGGATATTAAACCATTAATTTCTTCTTTGCTTGTTACCTCAGTTTCTTATCTCAGCAATAACACAGCTATTCCTTATCAAGATTACGGTTTCCAGAATGTTAAGCCCTGCAAAGTTCTTCAAACCATGTGAAAGACTGACACAAATTGTTGCTCAGATGGAGAAAGGGATAGGGCAATTGCTGTTTCAGAAGAGACAAATAATGTACTTGGTCATATGTCCAGTTCCTGACAGATACAGCCAACTTGGCCAGAAGAATGCAAAAACTCTATCAGGACCTTCCCAGGCACATCTGTACCTTTTTTTTTTTTTTTTTATTAGTCTTTTTGATATACTTTACTGTATCACCTTGCATAAGGAAGTCAACTCCTTACCTTAGATAGTAACAAGCAATTTCCCCGGTACACACCCATGGGTTGATTCATTGTGCTTACAATGTCTCTTTTAAGTTAACTGCAATATTACATATTTCAATGAGCTCTTTGTGTTGATATTAGTTGAATCCCATGCTTGCAACCAGGTTAGGTTTATAAAACATCAGTTCAATGTGCATATGCCAATCCAGGCTGACACTCACCAGGAGAAGAGTCATTGAGGGGGTTGAGAGCAGCTGCCCTTCGTATCTTCTCCAGACAAGTCTCTTGCTCCTTTTTAATGATGCAGTTGGAGTGAGTTGCTGTGACCTGACATGTGAAGAAAGGACAATTACAAATCTGAAATAGTTGGGGAATTTATGAAGATATATTAGTAAGCTCTGAGGTCCTGGAAAAAAAAAAATCCTCAGAAGAGAAGAGGAAACTACAAAGGATTCCTTATCTTGTTCAGAAGACTTCAGGCTAAACTGTGCTCATAAGTTTTTTTGTATTGCTCTATCTGTAAAAAGTATAATTTCCAATGTGTTTGCTTTCTTTTATCACAGTTCTTCCTCTTATAAAGCTCAAAAGAAAGAAATCATTCAAAGGGGAATCAAGAATTAATTGAGACTCAGTTTGGACTTCCATCAGTTTCTAATGAGTTTTGGGCATTACTTTTACCTCTCTCTCAGGACTCAAAGCTAAATTAAAAGCTTTTTCACTCAGTCTTTCACCATGCCCACTTCTTAATGGTTTCTTCTTCCTTTCTTCACAGAGAATTCCAAGCAGCTTTCATGTCAAGAGAGAATGCAATGCCAATTAGATTGAGATGACTTGACCCAAATAAATGTCTCTCTTTTTTTTATCCTTACAACCTTAAGGTAGTCCACTACAAGAAAGAAAGAAAAACAAAGTAAAAAAAAAAAAGGTAAAGAAAAATGAGGGTGTAAGAGGAATGCTGTGGTCAACAGAATGCAAGCAATCTCAAAGCAGCAACAAAATAAGAATAGGACCTCTCAGAAATCAATACAAGATTTTATTCCTTCTGCATTGAATGTCCAGCAGATATAAATTAAAGGGAAATACGATCTCAGATTTCACTAGATCAATTTAAAGGGACAATGCAAAGGTTCAAAACACACTCTGAAAAACCCCAAGAAAATCAGTGCATGTGTTGAAGGCAGGCTAGGTCATCCTTGTTTGTGCAAGCAATCTTCCCCTGCTGTGTATTTCCCATATCCAATACAGACTGAAGATTTCTCTTCTTGAAGACCATCATGCTTGAGGATGGAGAACTACAGAGGTCGTGTATCTCCGAAGTGGCCTGTTTTCCCTCACTTGTTAAGTGGACAAACAGGACAAACAAAACTATTAATACCTGAACTCAGTTTACTAGTACTTCGGGTTACTTGGGAGACTTCATCCACCGAAGTCTCAGCAGAGTGTGAGAGTCTTTAGCATATGATGAGGGAATCCATTTGCATTGCTAAACATTGACCTGCCACTACACACTTCACACCCACTTAGAACAGATCCGAGGACACATATCATGCTGGTTTGGTGATGCTTGTGTTCTGCATGCTAGGAAGGAGAGCCATCTGCACATGTTTGACATTATGACAGGTACGAGCTGCCATCCACACTTGTATTTCAAAGATAGAGAGGACTTTGGAATGAGCCTCTCCAGGAAAGCTTCACTCTCCATCTGCAGGAACCCGTAATAATACACAGTTTCACATTAAGGAGCCAGAGCCATTTCTCAGTGCTCTTCTTCACAGGGATAAATATCAGCAGTTTTCTCAGTGGGATAGATCAGGCATAACCATGCTAGGTTTGTTTATCTTCAGAACAAACCATGTGCTGTCCTCAGGGCTCTCAAGTGCTAGGAAAATACATATTGTCACAAATCTCTGGAATCTCACAGGAAACAAAGGCCTTGCCTATATTACCCCTTAAATCTCACGGAAAACTGGTCAAACGGGCCAACATTCAAATTCCGAGAATTTATTCAGGAAAAAAAAAGACAGAATAGAGAAATAGCAAATAAATAAGGCTTGTGCTGCCAATACTGGTTCAACACTTGCACAATCCCAAAAGGAATGGCTTTTGTGAACTGAGTATAGGAACATACCAGTCTCTATGGTGTACAGCATGTGTAGGTTGCAAAAGTTGTCCTTTTATCTTTGCCAAGTCTAAGGAGGCAATTTAAAAATAAACCAGAGGAAAAGTTTCTTCACATAGTTATTTTTTACCTGTAGAACTCTTTGAAACTTGTGGGTGTTAGATGCTTGTAGGACTTTTACAAATATAAAGTCCATCAAAGGATATTTGGAAAAAAAAATCCGCCTTGACTAACTACTAATGTCCTCTGGGACAGTCATAGACCTTTAATAGATTCAGTTTATAGTCAAAGGGCAAAAGAATGTGATTTATCCTGCCTATTTTAGTCATCTTTATTAGTGTAAGACAAATCACAGACAGGACTTGCTTGACTATAAAGACAGCCTACATTGAATAGCTCAGATTTTATTGTTTTCATTGTAAATAGTTGTGTTTAGTCAGATAAATGGGTCTTGTCCAGGAAGTATTTAAGATGCAATGTTGAAGGTAAAGAAGGAGGACTGCAGTGATATGCTCCACCTGCTCCTGTAGCTTTTCCTAAGCTATTGATGTTGGCAGGATGCTTTGGTGTGACCCTCTATAACCATCTTTATGCTGTTTCATTGCACTTTCCCTCAGCAGTCTTCCATTCATATTTTTAATGCTACTCTCTTTGTTATAGGTTGAACACAGTGCTTTTGTGCTGCTGAGTCCATCTCTAACTGAACAGCAGAGCACAGTTCCAATGTAAGTGTAATCACAACACTTCATGGCCTCCTGATTTTGCTTCTTTTGCCTCAAGGACATTTGCAAATTTCTGAATTCAGTAGAGACATCCTGGTTTTAGTTTCCAGGAAGATATCAGTGATATGTGCAGTTAAAGAATACTTTAACTAGAATACTAGAAAAATCAAGAAATCAGGTGGAAATTGCATGAAATTCATATATTTTATATTATTATTACTCCCAAAGGACTGAAGGAGTTGGACTCACAGCAATTTTGAGAATCTAATATTTATACAGACACCACAAAATCAATCAAAAGACAGACAATCCTGAGGCATAGGGGCCCTGAATCTAAAAACACTGAAGAATAAAATTCTGACAAACACATTCAGATGAATTCTTTAAAACAACAAATGCAATGAATGCTTTTGCAACTATAAGAATATAAAGAAAGACAAAAGCAACTACTAAAGACACTCTAAATGTGCAAAAAAATGACAGCTTTTCTTTTTCTTCATTTATTTAAATTAAGGTCGTTATTTTAGAAATAAACTGACATGTGCTGTGCCTAATTTATGATTCCTTTGGCATTATAGAAATATTAATAGCAATCATGTTTATAATCTAAATATATTGTCTCATACATAGTCTCAAGGCACTGCTTTATTGTAAGCTGTTCTATTAAGAAAGCCCCTGTCAATATATAAAACTGAGCAAGCACCAGGTTAATGCACCTGTCCAGGTCCAGACCTGACCTAGACTAGAAAACTGGAAAAGCAAATCTGAGAATCACGAGTTCAAGCAAGAGTTTGCTCAGACCTTCCAAACGTCAGAGGAAAAAATCTGGTAGGAGGAAATTTTCCACTGTCTGGATATCTTGGACACTACATGGCATCTCCAAAGGCAAAAGGCAAATGGCAGCTGAGCCATTTTCACAGTTACATCAGGTGGACACAGGTCTCCTCAATGTAAAGTCAAGGCATTGTCTGTGAATGGGAACATTATCCTTGTGCCACAGTCAGAGAGATTGGTATACAGGAAGAGATGTGGAGATGTCAAAAGCTGTGGATTGAAAGAGGTCTCAGCATTAACTAAACTGTTTTGGGCCAACAGTAAAAAAAAAAGAAAAAAAAAAGCACAAATCCCCTAAAGTCTAGATGGGAAACCTGAGCCTTCAGGCCACACACATTCATTTAAAATTATATTGTTCTTTTCATTTTACTCTCTTTAGGGAAATCTGTATTTTGTAAAAAACATGACTCAACTGCATGAGTTTGTCTCAGTGGAACTGCAGAAGTGAGGCGTTACCAGTGCTCTTGAGAAACTCCAGGTTCAGGCAATTGCTTTGGAAGAAATGCCCAAATGTGTCCGGTATTTCATTTCTACAAAGACCTGATCAAATATAGTATTTTAATATCATTAGTTGATCTTTCATATCCTTCATGTTTCCATATTCTACCTGTAAAGGCCTTATACAGATTAATGCAAAATGAATATATCCATTCCACAGAGGATGTGTCTGTTTGGGTGCCATGTTAATAAAGAAAAGCACAACAAAATACAGACGAAGAGAAACAAAGGAACCAAAAAACCCTTTACTAAGTCCTTCATAGACAGTCTTTTACATTAACATAAGATATAAAATTAAACAGATTCTGATTCATCTGTTGTCAAAGTGTTGTCTCTAAGGTAATATGAGAAAGAGTTTAATCCACTAGGTTTATCAGTTCACCCACTCCACACTGAATTGCACTTGTTACCAATTCCATCATGGCTGGATATAATCTTCTAGAAGTTAGCTTAAAATAAAATAAAATAAAATAAAATAAAATAAAATAAAATAAAATAAAATAAAATAAAATAAAATAAAATAAAATATTTGATAGTATGAGGGAATTATAGAAAGGAAACTTACTTTGTAATGGGAACAACATTACTGGATTTTATCCCTATTCCTACCAAGCAATGATTCAACAGGTCAAACCATGGCCAAAGCTTGCAAATCATCCTGTTAAAATTATAGTTCCTTGGGAAGCAGCTCTGGTTATCTGCATTTTTTTCAGAATTTATTTACATCATTCCTTGTCCCCACAACACTGTCTTGACATTAAATAAATTGTTGTCTTTAGGAAGGCCTTACGTTGTTACTTGATTGTGTTTTTGTCTGCCTGCCTAAATGACACCCAAACTACTGCAATTTCAAAGCACTCCAGACTAAGTGAAAGGGTAAAGCGATTAGAAACTTATTCAAACAGAGGCACAATTGTACAGTTTGCGGCATAGTTTTGACACTATGCTTTAAGCAAATTCTGCACAAAAAAGACAGAGCACCTGCCAAAACAGGGCACTGTTGCCTTTCAAGCTGGTTTGTACAAAGATATTCTTACCTTCTAACATCAAATGACTCCCTGAGAGATGTCTGTCTCACAGCAGATTAGAAAATAGCTGCAACATAATCAGCTGATGGACACACTTCAGCTGATGGATACCTTCTGAAGTGGTAGGTCTGGACAAAAGTATGTTGTGCAACACATGGTACAGGCTATTTTTGAGTTTGCCTTATAACTGGATTTTCATTCTGGAGATCAGCAGTAAAAACTCTCTTTGAATACAATGAGGCAATCTCTGTACAGTTTCTGTCTTCTTCTGAAGCAGCTGGCATCTTGAGTTAAACCAACATTTCCCCTTATCCTATCTCTAATAGCAGGTGATCCCATAGGATGTCTCATAAAGTGTTTTACTGGAGGGGAAGAAAAACTCTCTGGGAAAGGGTTTAGAAATCCTGTTAGACACAATGTGTTTGAAGTAAATTTTTCAAGTTCAATGACCCATTCCAGTTGCAACCTGCAACCACATTATGTAAAATGGATTTCTCCTACTCCTCCTCAGACTTTCTCCTCCAAAGATTCAGTCCCAAATAGCCATTTTTTATTCAGATTCAGCAGAAGAGTTTGATTGGATCAATAAATGGAAATGACCAGAGTGAAAGTTGTAGGTAGGCTTTACCTTTGTTAATGCATTGCATCCTGCTAAGAAATGAGGGTCATATTTAAAGAAATCTGGGATAAAGTGTTCAGAGTCAGATGAACACCTGCAAACAGGGAACAAGAAGAGGCAAAATCTTTCATTTCTGACCACACTAGGATGTACTGCTCCCCTGATCTGAGGAGCTGCTTCTCAATGAAGTGAACATTAAGGTGAGAATTATTTTGCTCTTCCAGTTTCAAGATTTGCCATTATAGTCTCCATCTTGTCAAAAAGGCTTTAGTCTGGTGTCTTATGGAGTGTAAAGGTTCCTAGCTGACCTCTGAATAAAGGATTTTATTGCTAATAGCTGACTCTGGTCTTTATTCTGATGCATACTTGGAGCTGCCCTTTCTGTGAGCAGTAGCAACAGATGAAGGGCTTGTTCCACTCTCCTGTTCCTTCCAGAGGATTCCTGGGAGAAGCACATCTTGTATTTCACTAGACAGTACTAGTAATATAGGGATGCTCGCTATTAAAAAAAGTATTTTAAAGATGTGTTAGGTGTTAGAGAAACCCCAAATGAAGGGGGTATTTACCTGTTAAAGCTGTGTTTACCTTCTTTTTCTGTGGTGTCCTGATTTTGTGTTTAGAGCTCCAGTCCCTCACATACCTCTGCCTTCATTTGGTGGCCGTGAGATCAGAATATCCCATAGCTATTTTCTATCTCCCTATATGACATTTACTTTTCAGACAGAAGCATACAACCACAAGATAAATCATGCTGGAAGGGACTCGAGGAGGTCTCTAGCCCAAGCTGTTGCTCAAAGTAGAGTCAGCAATGTGATCAGAACAGATTGCTCAGGAATTTGAAAACAGCCAAGGATAGAGACTGCACAACCACTCTGCTTCAATGGTTAACTGTCTTCATTCTTCTTATGCCCAATCTGATCCTCTCTTTCTCAGCCTGACACCATAGTCTCTTATCCTTCTGCCACACAGCACTTTGAAGAGCCTGGCTCCATCTTCTTGATGATATTCCCATAGCTTTTAGAATGTTGCTGTTAGGTCTCTCCAAAAGCCTTTTCTTCTTCAAATTAAATAATCTCATCTTCCTTAGCTTGTCCTCCCTCATAGGTTGTCTTTGTGCCCCACCACTGAGCTTGTTTTAGCTCATCATCATATTCTTTTGTAATGAGAGACCTAAAACTGGATGCAACAATATAGATTTTGGTCTAACAAGTACTGAGTACAGGGGCATAAAAACTTCCATTGATCTACCAGCTATCATCTTATTAATACAGCCCAGGGAGCTGTTGGCCTTCATCTAACTTCCTTAGGATCTCCACAGCTTCCCATTCGGTTACATCAAAGCAACCAAGAAGCTGAAGGGATTATCACAGTGAAGAACTCTTGATGAGTTTCACTTGGCTCTAAGGCAGAGAGAATCTCTGCTAGTGTGAAACTTCTTTCACTGTGGGGACACTGGGAAATAGAGAGGCTTTTAGGAGTCCTTTGTTTGTCATGCTGCCGGATGCCACATTCATTTGAAAGGCAAGCTATTGTTATTACTCATTATTATTTGCCCATTTATACTTCGTTACATTTAAACAAAAGCCCGAGGAGAAAAGATCTAAGACAGGAAATTTGTTTTGTGCAGGCTCCCAGCAAGTTCAATAGAAACCCCATCTGAGTCACACTTGGAACAGAGATGCATGATCAACAGCTACGGGAGGCTGCAGAAACACTTTCTCCACAAGAACACATATACCCTCCCCAAGGGAGAGAGCTTTAATTAATCCACTAATTAAATTAAAGCTATTTGCGCTCGACTATCACACACATTCCTTCCTTTCACTCCTCCCTCCAAACACTTCCAATAAGTGCATCCTGCTGTAGCTCTCATTTTAATATTCCCCAAATAAACCTTGAGGCTGGAGAGGACACAGAAGAATGGAGGCAAAAAGCTTATTACAACAGTGGTAACATGAAGTACTCAAGTTCATTCTCAAATTCACTCCTCCTTTCAGTACTAAGAGATGCTGGTTCAAATATTGTGCCAAAGAGTGTGTGTGGAGGGACAGAAAAAAAATAAAGCAGGGAATCACACAAATCTCACAGGGAATCAACTCTTTACACAAAAGATTGTGCCTAGACGAGCTTTCTCAATAAGCCCTTCTTTCACATTCCCATCTCTGGAAGGTTTCTCTGCTGTTCTACCGAAAACACTCAAGAGAGGAAATAAAGTACCTATTCATGAAGGAAACGAAGGACCAGCCTGAATGTTGTTTGAGAGCACCAGCACAGTGAAGTGAGCCAGCATGGAGCTGAGCAGAGGGAATTAGGAAAGGAAGAGAAACAGTATAGGGAGACTTCCTAATGAGGAACAGTGAGACCATACACAGAAAAAGCAACATCGCTAACAACACTTTCTGAAGGAAAGGTAAGAGTGGTCTTAAGAGACTTTTATGAACAAATAATGAAGAAATATGAAGATGGGGCTTTGGTGGCACTTCCATGGAGGAATGAAAAGTGGTGGCTGCAGGATATTGCTGGATGAGCTGCCGTGCTCCTCTACAGTCCCAAGTTATGACTGCAAACAATGGGTGAAAAACAGTATAGAACAGATTTGCAGTATCAGTGCTCATTTCTTGCTAGTGCCCAAAATGAGATCACTGGGTGACTTAGCAGATCTGGGCATTGCTTCTGAAAACTTCATAAGATGAATCTCTTTTTCACTCATCTTTTTGGAAACCATTGTTTGTACATTGTTTTTCCTCCTTCAACATCATAGATTTTTAATGGTCATCTGATATAGTAGACTCTCCTTGGACACTGGATTTAATCATCAAGACAGTTCATTTAAATGTAATTCTCAGGAAACATAATCTCTGATGATATGTCGTTATATCATGATGGAGAATTACTAAATTCTGGATAGGTAAACAGTTGCCAAAAGGCATGATCAGCTCCACCAACACAATTCCCTGCATTGATACAGCAGCCAGTAGTCAGTGTGTTTGTGATTCATAGTAATGTAGCCACAAGAAAATTCCTGTCTTGAGCATCTGAAAACTTAAAACTTATACACATTTAAAGATGAGTTAGATATCACTGAAAGAAAGCAGTCACATTGCTCACATAACTCTCGTTAAAGTACCCAGCTAATGTATATTGACAAATAATGCTTTGCCCTGCAAGATATGGATTTTTGTTTAATCCCATTACCTATATTTTCAGAACCTGAGAACAAGCAGCTTTGAGAAGGGCTCGTGTCTTGTGACCTGAATGTGATTGGAGTGTGTTCCCCTCAAGCACATGCAGTAAACAGGTGATATTGACCTCAATTCCTGATATTACAGTGGTAATAGGATTGTAAAAAATATGGTAAAAATGGGTGGTAAAAATACGGCTTTCACATATTCTATTAAATAGAAACATATTCGCAGAGTCACTGTCCGATGTGTCTCACTCTATTAGCCACAGTAAAAACACCATAGGCAGACCAAAATATTTAGGATTTTCAAAGACACTTAAGTGATACAGGAGCACAATCCCACCAGTGTGTAATCAGAAAAATAAATAAATAAAATCCACTATTTTCCTTTCTTTAATCACAGAACTTGAACTCCAAAACATCTTATATGAGATCCAGTGTGACACATAGCAGCATTTTCTTTTTATACACTAAAAAAAAAAAAAAAATCCTGACCCATCAATCTAAATTCATTTTCTGAGGAGTGGGGAGTAGCAGTACTATGGATCAGAAGCAGAAAGATGGACTAGCAGTGGGAGATGTTCCACAGTAGGCAACGTACATTGTTTGCAACATGGTACCACTGGGACAACTATAACCTTCCAGCACTCAGTAAATCCTGACCTCTAGAAAGCAGACCTGAAACCTCTTGTTTTAATATATACTTATTTTTTATAACAAGCTGTGCTACATCCTGCTTGTGAGGTGTTCTTATAACAAAGTTGACCATGGTTTCACCACACTACATGAGCACATCCTCAAGCAGGCTTCAAGAACTTCTGATATATGATTTGCTCCAAAATACAATTGCAAAGTATTTTACTAAAAAAAAAAAAATGTCAGGTAGCATATCATCAGATTTCTATTTTGCTCTTTTATCACTATAGGATATGATTTATTTCAAGGACAGACAGTATGCAGGGATGAAGATCTTCTGAGGACAGATCAAAGGGTGACTTTATTCCCCCAAAAATCTGCAGGACTTGGATCCTTTTCAAATCCTGACAACTTAGCCACTGTTTTGCTTACAGAATTCTGTCTTGACCCAGATTCTGCTCCAGCATTTTCTGATTTCCCTTAACGATGAAATTTGCTCAGATAGCTGAAGTGAGACCTTGCTGGAAAACAACAGAATTGGGAGGTATCTTATTTCCTCTGCGGAACATCCCATGTTGTGTTCAGCCCCAATAAAATGCAGCAGACACCTAAAGTGTTAAGTCAGTCACTCTGGTTGGCAGGTACAGGGACAATTTTAATGCAGAACACGGTGGCACGGGAGCTCTCTCCAAGGATAACAGATGCTTCAGCTGTCCTGTTTGTATCTGAATGCAGCGCACGGAGTTTTAGATCTCAGAAACTTTTGCATATTCAATAAAGAAGAAATTTCTTAGTGTACAAAAAATAAAAAAGGGAAAAAAGAAAAATAACTTTAAAGCCTGTGTGCACAGTTACTAATGAGCACTAAAGAATATACATTGTCCAATATTTTTAATCCCTTATTCCCAAACACAGTTTGTTAAATCAATGGAAGTTTCAGTAAATTGGCATCTCAGAGACAGAGGGAAGGATTCTGCTGAGGAATTTAGGTAGACGCCACCTTTAAAAGTGTCCTTATATATTGACCAAATGAGAATAAATTTATAATTTTGGTCTTGAAAATGGGGATTTCCTCAGTGACTCTGACTGTATCATACTCTCACTGATACCAGTTTCTGAAATCTTCAGCCATTCTGGATCCTCACAGCACAGACAGAACCTGAAGTGGCCAGCATTTCTCAGTTGTTAATCTTGTTACCTTCATTTCCAACTCCTTAATCTTATCCTTTCCTCACCCAAAGATAATTTCTCCTCTGCTAATGTATTCCCAGTTATAGAGAGCAAACTCACTCCTACCAGGTATCTGATTTTCAGTTCTCAGGTACTGTCCTCTTAATGCCACTTCTATATCCTTACAGGGGCAAGGCTATACAGTCTTTTATTTTTCTTTCTCTTTCTCTTCTTTTTCTTTTTTTTTTTTCAAAATTAAATCATCTAGAGTCTCATAAATACACTTATTTCTGAATTGTAATATAGATTATATGAAAAAGAGATGTAGATCTGAAGCTTTTGAAGTGGTAGCATTAAATTGCCCAATATCCAGTTGTAAACTATGCTGTGGGGTAGCAGCTTACCTCCAAGCATCACGATCAGCTCCTCTAGTATTAATTATGGCTAACAACAAGCTATTTTGGCTTGTTGGCAGGTACAGAGGAAAAATCCATGGACACAAAAAAGAAAAAAAAATCCATCTTTTTTCCCTATAATTAAATATCTGGAGAATTAATGATCTATCTATCTTAACCACCAGGTAACAGTGAGAAAACTCAGAAAGACTCAGCCTTATTTCTAGTTTCCATCTACTCCTTTGTGTTACAGAAAAAAATCCCTAAGAAATTTCCAGTATGTAAACACAATTAAATAATTAGAAAAATAAACTCTTGTGCATTTGGGAGGAAGTATGCAGGTCACCTCCAAGATGATGGTGGATGCACTTGAAGCTTCCTATTAATGTTAGTGAACTCTGACTGCACAAATTCCTTCATGGAGCCTTCCGGTGTGCACTGACTATTCCTATTTCTGTTTTTCCAGAGATCCCAGTGCTGTCTTTGCTGTCATGTCATGTATTTGCAGTCCACCATACATTGACATTGAAGAAAAAGTTTTGCTTCCAAATATATGGCTTTTATGGGTAAAAGTAAGTTAGATAGTGTGGGAGGTACAAGTGTAAAAGTGTAGTAAAGTGTAAAAGACCACAGAAAATGAAAGAATACGGAAATATATTGTATTGATGAAATAATGGCATCATACTTCAAATAGGACTGCTGTTTATGTTTACAATTTGGACTTTAAGCTCTCACGTCTTAGGTTATTGCTCTAATTGCCATTTATCCAGCGATACCTGAATTATCTGTAAAGTGATATGAAAAAAAAAAGCTAACTTCTTTTTATTTATTTATTTATTTATTTACTTTTGTGATCAGTAGCATAAGGCTTCACTCACTAATCTCATGGATTAGTATCTTCTGAGTGGGCTCTTGCTGGGATACTCTGAAATCTAACGGGGTTTGATCTTATGATAAATTTCATTTTTCTAGGGAATTAATACAATCCCTGTCTTTATCAAAATAGTTTATTTGCTTGAAAGTTTAGAGGCTTAAATTACTTGAGACCTCAGTCTTTCTATCATACGTAGCTGAAAACACTTGCCACATTCAGAATTTTGTGGGACACACCCTGGAGAGAAAAAAAAGGAAAAAAATGCATATGCACAGGTGTGATCATGTAAGTTTGCCTTCTTTTTTCATATCAAAGGCTCTTCACACCTTATAGCACATTCCCACCGATGTTGCCTGCCTCTGTGAACTTCCAGCTCTGACACAGTTGCTCTTCAAATAGCATGGACTATTGTAGGTTGTGTGGTGAGAATTAATTTAATCATGTTTGATGACAGAAAGGACTGCAAACATGCACTCAGATTCAATAGTTATTTTAAACTAGCCCACAATAAGTTGATCTGGCTTCCTGATTTAATTCAGACATACCAGGCAACACGTGATGAGCAAAAAAAAAAATGTTTAGATTTTGCACATCTACAATATACTAAGAGATACTAAAATGGAGTATTTCAGCCTGTAATTGCATCATAATTTTGTTTATATGGCAGTGCAAACATGCCATGTATTCTGTTATGCTTTTAACTTATGGAGCATATTCTCATAAAGCTGACTAACAGAGCCGTAACAAATAAAAAGACCTTAGCCAGAAGGCAGCAAGAAAAAAATGCATTTTAATATTTATGAAGGAGTAAACACAAACTTATACCCTTGAGCTTCAGTATGTCTCTAATCTCATCCAATGTGCGTTTTGCATTATCAGTTAGCTGGCAAGCACTTAACAAGCAACAAAGCCAAAATAAAGGTCAGAACAGCTTTAAGTTAAAATATGTAAAATGCTCTGATATGGCTATCATCTAAGGAGAACAAGAAGGAAAAAACAAGCAAACAAATCAAAAAATCCTGTGTTTTCCCTTACCAAATTTGCAAACATCAGTAGCTCAAATTATTCACAAACTGCTTTAAGAGTCTTGGAAAGACCAAATCACCAGCCTGTATTTAGCCTAAATAACACATTTTGGCCACAGATGCTGAGTCAGACTGAGGCCCAAAGCCTTTGAAAAGAGTGTACAGAAGTTAAAGTGTTTCTGTGTAAAGCTCCTGGAGAATTAATAAGAATTTCCCTCTCCGGAACGAGCCCGCAGAGCAATGTTTGATGGAAAACAACACTGCACAAACACATTATCGCAAAGGCCAGACACAGTAAAAACTTTGTCACTTTGCAACTTTCAGCAGAACTTTTTAGCAGTTTAGAGCAAGCATAAGTATATATTAAGTACATTTAAACAGCAAACACGGCCACAGAAGGCATCAAAAGGCTGACAAGACATTAAACCCACCAGCTGACACAAACAAAATCTGATTGAAAGACAGGAATTGAGACCATTTTCCCTCAGGAAACAACATATTGTTTAAGCCTATAGTGTAAACTACGCCAATGGCCAACAAAAAGTGTTACCATTTAAACATTCTTAGAAAGGGGTGGAAGAGTAGAAAACATTTCTTTGCATTTTGTAAGTACCTTTTTTTGAATAGCTAATAGTATATTTATTTGTAATTTTATTTTTTCTGTACAAAAAAAATAGCAAGAGGAAATTGAAATTAAATGCTTCCAGCTTTTCTAAAAAGAACAATTCTGATCAACTTTTATACTTTGGGGGAAAAACATTCTCTCATTTTCTCTAAAATTGATTCATCCTTTTAAAAAATATCAATGAAATATTTAAGAGTTTTTTTTTCCCTTTGTTGATTAAAGACCAAATAATCTGTCGATTCCCCTGCACACATTCATAACTTGATTATTCCAGGAGAGGTAATAAATGTGTAATAATTTTGTGGTAATAATTTTGTGGGATTCCATGAGAAATCATCTTGGTGGATTCTAGGATACTGATATGGCAACTCAGTCAATAGATGAAGCACTGAGCAAGGTGGGCTTGCTTTCATCTGTTCATCAACCTCAACCTGACATCCATAAAAGACAGCTTATTGATCAACAAAGATGACAAGTCTAAAAGCTAACAAAAAGTCTATTTTAAATGACCCTGCAATGAGAAGAGGCTTAGGGACGTTTGGAATAGGATCTACTTTTGTTTGGAAGTGTCTGCCCAGTTCCATTTACCACCCCAGAGTTTTTGGTGGATACTAATATTGATGGATATGTCAGATTTGACATCCAGGTTTTGGATGCCACTTGCCCTAAGTGCATTTGCTGACATCTTTTATGTACACAGCTTAGCTCTAACAGGCACAGAGAGAAGTACAGAGGCAGATCTCTTTTATTAGCAAGATGATATTTACTGTTCAAATCACAGCCAACAATATATAGCACAGCATAATCATAGCACAGAGATCAACACGTTTTTTAACAGCTGAAGGGGATCCATATCTCCCAAATTCTCTTTTCTAAGCAGTTTCTATGTGGAAAAAAAAAAGAAAAAAATAGTTCTGACAGAAATTCTGTTTTCTTTCCAGGAACATGAGCACAAGGTAGCCTGGAGTGAGCTATTCAACCCTTGCCCAGAGGAACAAAAGGGACTTTGTTGAGTTAGCTTCTTGGCCCTTGGTGACTGCAATGGAAGCAAAACTTAGGCTTCATGTTTGGCAGGGGTTTTCTCCTTAATGGGCCTCACAGATTTTGATTAAATAGCTATGTCTCTAGTATTTTGAAAAAGAATCTTTGGAAGCTGCACTCCACCTCTCATCTACTTCTTGTCCTTATGAACAAGAACATCTTGTCCCACCCACAACCTACAGACGGCTCAACTGGAAGGCCTTAAAGCATGCAACAAGGGCAGTTTATGGGGTAGCTACTTGGTCCTCAGGTAGGCCCCGTACAGGAGAAGCAGGGAATTATTTATTTTGTTGATTGGGAAGCAAAAATAAAGACTTAGCTATTTAGTATAGGCTATGAAGAGAGGGACAGGAGGACATATAAAAGATCAGCCTCTAGCAGGGCAGCAATACAAATGTTTCTTTTTCTTTTTGTCTCTCCCTACTCTTCTGCTTCCTTTCCGCATTTCCCTTTAATGGAGCTGTGTTTTTTCATCCCAGCTAGCTCACTTTGAGCTGACTCGACAGTATAGACTGCTGACTCAGCAGACCTGAGAAAGAAGAGACCAGCAGCATACTTGCTATAGACTTGAATAATAACTCTCTAGGTGCTCGATATTTATAGCTGAGCATTTTGAAAAATCACTGATTCTGATTTTTTTACAGGTTCATTTTCTAGGAGATCTTTTTTATTTTCTAATTTGTTCTTTGACTGCTCATCCAGTGTTCCTCCAAGCACATGCATACAATACCAGCAAGGAAAAGAATCATATTAATATTCCTAAATCAGATATGTCATCATATTACTTGTCTTATGCAGAAGTTATTACTACTACCAGAGGCTACAAAAAGTGAAGGCATTAATGTAGGGCAACCGTTTCCTGCTTTGCAATCTGCTACTATGCATTTCTAAGACCCAGATACCTTGCCAGTCTAAATAAGGAAAGTTACATGCAAATACCTATGTATGTGCATAGTGTTGTGAACCTGATGTTTGTAGAATGCATTTATTTCTAAAGGGTTTTTGCTTTTGGTTTTTAGTTGCAAACCGTGTAAAAGTATATACTTTTACATGTGTGTGTGTCTTTCTACAACTTCCACTATAATCACAACTGTTACCTAATGCCCCCAGGCTGATATTATATATCAGCATACTAGACAGAGCATGAACACAACATCAAGGTCTCCCACCAGCTTTGAACCTTTTGGACAGAAGTGCCAACACACTAGGCTTTCTGTTAGAAACACTGGGACTTGTAGAGATATAAGGTTGACTCAGTCACCCTCTGGAACTGCCCATCTCACTTTACTGAAGTCTAACTATAATCTGGAAAGAGTGATCCTAATTTTTGTGCCTCAGAAAGGCACTTGAGATCAGGTGGACCAAGGGGCGCTGGAATTATTTGTGGTAGACCTTACCTGAAACTTCTCTTTGAAACAATCTGCTATTACTCATCCTATATATATATATGTATATGTAATCATATATATACATGTAGATATATATTTAATGAAGCAATATATATGTATACCTATAAACAGATATATATTTAACAAGGCACAGGCTTTTAGGTCAGCTTATGTTCTGCTGGTTTTCCCCAGCACTGTCTCCTTATGTTAAAGCAAAAGAGCTGTGGCAAGTGCAACAAACAGCTGGGCTTGCTGAAGTTTTTCTCTTTTGGAAGAGATTCCTAATCATACTTGCACAGGAACTTCTGCGGTGTTGCATAAGCAATAGGCAAGTCCCACGTTAGTGTGTACTGTGCTACACACTGTTGTAATTCTGAAGAGAAGTTGACTTTTCTGGTCAAGTTATGTAACCGTATGAGTTAATCTCTTATCTTATGAGATAAATTCATTAAAAATGGTTAAGTTCTAAATGGAAAAAGAATAGGTTACTTTAAAAATGGGGAATAACGCAGTCATTTGTGTTTGTGGCAGAGGAACATCACAATTGGGCTGCAAAAAAAAATTGGATATCCTCACAAATATAGCAGAGAAGGAGAGAAACTGGTGGAACAGTGCAAAACTGACAGAGATTAAAACACAGTCAAACCTATCTGAAAATACTCTGGTGCTGGAAATAACAGTTACACATCAATAATGGAAAATACAGACAGTTCTCTGCTCAGGAAGGACATATCCTTAACAGACTCAGCAACATTTTCCCATTCTGCAAACAAGTCCTGAGCAAACAGATCTAGTTTCTTTCCTCATCTCTCCATGCTCAAACACAGCCAGGTAGTGTTCTGACTCTGTGATCTGAGAAACTGACGGCATACGCAGATTTGTATTTACTTACCTGATTCTCATCCAATAATCAGACATCTCAATGTTAGTATACAAGAGGCATCCGTTTCACCTTTCATTTTCCTCTCTCTCTCTTTTATTCTGCTTAAGAATGTTGATGAACATAATTTGTTGGGCTAATGAAACACTACAATCTTCATCTGAAACATTTATGCTTAGGAATATTAAATATGCCTCCACAAGACACTCCAAGTATTGGTTCTAGAAATATATCTGATTGAATTATTACAGGCAGTTAGAATACCTGCATTGCAGTTACATTTAAATTCAGTTCATATACTAAGCCAACATTGTGAGTCATGAATTGCATTGTTTCTCAAGTACATTTAGAACCAGACAAAGGAACCATGTTTCAGGATCCTATATCCTCAATTTTATGATGATTTTTGTTAATATTAGAAAAAAAGCAAAACAAAATAAAAAACTTTGCTGCTATCACTGGTGAGTGGAATGAGAAACCAAGCAAGTGGCACTGAAAGTGAAATGACAAGGAAAAAGTATGTAGGATGAAGAGAAATGACGTGCAAATGAAAATAGGGAATGTTCAGACAAGACCAAAATATGAGAGAGGTTGAAAATAAATAGTCTAGATAACAACAAAAGGATTAAAGAATGGCCAAAATACTAACATAGAAATTTATGTTTGAGGCCTCCTTGAATTTCCTATGAATATAGGATTGATTCAGAATGTTCCATATGGATGTTAATATTTGTGTGTGAACTGTGCTGCAAACTGCAATTCTGGAAGATGCTTCTTAAAGTAACACCCCTTCCAGGCAAGGTGGATCTTCTACAATAAACTGATGACACCACACAATTTACTCTGAATTTTAGTCTCTCTTTTCCTTTGCCATTTAGCTGAAGGTAAACTCATTCATGTCCCCTGAGAGTATCATCTCCACAGGATCCTAAAGCTGGCAACGCAACTGCTCACAATATGGGTCTGAGAATGGCCTATGTCCTGAGAATGGCCTCAGGATAGGCCTGTACTAATCTCTCTGCTCATGGAAAATGAGACACCCAGGCTTTACTGGGTGCAGTCAGGACCATGGCAGGACCAGGACCTACCAGGAGTAATAGCATTACTCCTATGTGTTCTGGAATCTCAAGAAGACTTTGGTTCCTGTGGAGATTGTTCAGTCTTAAGGAGGTTGACTAGTCTTTGCAGTCTAGTATGTTCATGTGTTTTTTTCCTTACAACTCAGATGTAGTCTTTAATTATATGGATATTTATCAATAATTTATTCAGAGAATTTCTGCTGTTCAACATATTTCTTGAGCTTTACTCTTCTCCCATTGCATTTTTTTTCCCTTTGCAGGAAATTTAGCTCCAGATATCTTCTCCAAGATGAACTAACACAAGGTTTTCCCATCAATTACACATCACAAAAATCATTAACTAATATATCATGTTAAACTCACGCTCTCAGGTACAATACCAGCTTATTAAAAAGGCATAGTTTAAAGGATGACTCTTGCAAAACTTGGGGCTTGGTCCTATTTTTTTTTGAGAATGCAAATATTATCAATTCAAATTCCACCAACTGCTGATATAGCAAATGGAAGCCATACAGGGCTGACAGCAATAGGATCCTGATGGTATGAGCAGAGAAGGTGTAGAAAAACACTTCTATGATCTGATTGTCAAGTTAATCACTTTGCAAGACAGATTAAAGAAGTCCATAACCCAAATGGTTAGGAAACTAAATCCTAATGCCCAAGAAATAGGTCTGCATTTTTCACAGCTGAAAATGGTAGTTTTTCTTGAAAGCAAATGGAAATTTCTTGAATAGTACCAGGTGTGTTTAGAGAAAAACATATAGAAGATTTTTCAAGGACATTTTAAAGGACAGGGGAACAGTCAAATTTACTCAAAGTATTACTCAAAGTATCCACTCTCTTAGAAGAAAATCTGAAAGTCCACATGACAGGAAAGTATCTGTCTGAGAACACTAACACAGTAAGGCGTGGTTTGAGGAGCAAGTCTGTCCCAGTGGAGAGGGAATCAGTTACCACAGAAACATTACAAAAGATTTCCAGCAAGAGGAGAACTGTGAAAAACATACTAGCCCTTGAGCTCCAGCCCATGAAAAGAAACTTTAGGGAAGAAGCAAAGAATGAATAATTCAGTATACACAATTTACTGTACAATCTCTGCCATGGACCCAAGTCGCTACAAGGGCCAAAGTCTGTGTGCATATTCATGTGTGTGAAATAAATAATTTTATTGCCTGTATTCCTGCAGGAAGCTATAATAAAATCTTCCACTCATAAACAAGCTCATAACCCTCACAAAAATAACACAGATAAAAGCATATTTGTTCTTATTAACTGAAATACTGCTTCACAGTATTTCATTAGAGAGCTGTTCTTTCCAAAAGCAAGAGCTGATCACTAATTATCCAGCTCAGCGATTACAGCTATGTCCTGAAATGCTACCACTTGGAAACTGTCTTTGCTGTCCTTTTACATTTGCCAGGAAGGTCATCTGAAAGCTCAAGAGATGTATTAAGCCACATTTATTTTCCTTAATTAAAAGCAGTTCACGTCTGAAAAAGAGCATACCTTTTGGTTGTCTTAAGCTGAACACCAAAAATTCTGAAACATGCAAGTTTACTGGGCACTTAAAAATATATTTTGTTCTTGTCTTCATATGATCATATAATTATTATTTTTATTTTATTATTTTATTTTATTTTATTCATTTCATTTCCAGTATGAAAAATATGCTCTCATTCTCAGGAATTCAACGTTCTACCAATACACTTTCCAGTTTGACTTAGAGTTCCATGAGTCTCCCTGATAGTATTCATGTAAGAGATAAACGTTCAGTAGTAGTGTTAGTCAGGCTGACGATAATTCCAAAGAACACTGTTATCATATCTGGGTCTTAAACCAGAAATTGCAAAGTAGGTTTATGTAACCAAATTTATGTTGAAAAATGTAACACCCAAACATGAGCTAATCTACTTTTATTGTTAATGGAGAGATAGAGGCACCTCTAGCAGAAGGAAGACTTCATATAAGCACCAAAAATACATTTATTGATGGGTCATTGACTTAGAGGAAGTCTAGTGTGAGTAGCTCACACATTCAGTATAAAAGTTAAACATACTCACTTGTTTCTAAAGTATATTTTTTTACCCAACCAGAAAAACTAGGTAATAGTTATAAGCATCATAAACTAGAAATAGATCCAAAGATCAGATATGATCATATCCAAAGATGGATATCTTATGTGGCAAGAGATAGGTTTTATTATTTGGATTATCAGAAATATGCCACCAGTTCCATTCCTGTTCTGCAGAATTTAGCTAATTAATGCTACATTTTAGACATGTTGTTAATTGAAGCGACCTCTAAATAAGTTCTAATAGGAAAGAATGATTTTTATAGAAGTCAAATAAGAGTACTATATGCTGACTGCTATGCATTGTAAAAGATGTTTCACAGTCAATATGGAGGAACTCTAAAAATGCTAAAAAATATTCTGGATATGTCATTATTACATTAAATAATTTAAATTACAATTTAAATGAAAATAATTTAAAATAAAAAATAATAAGTATATTTCAAGAATTCTATGTAATATCTGGTCTTTAAAGTGTAGAAACATGTAAATGTCTGTATATTAAGCACTTGTAAAGCATTTTTAGAGAGCTATTGGTAAGAACAAAACAGAAGATTTTAGAGTGCTATTTCTCACAATATAAAATGTTTTTTCAGAAGTGGTGAAAAGCAGTTACAAACAATGGTTTAGCAAGAACTGAACTGAAATGCAAGATGATTTAATTATAGAGGTTGTGTTCCCTATGGTTACAAAGGGAAAAACACTTTTTTTTTTTTTTTTTTTTTTCAGTGGGTTTATGGCTTTTGTGTGAGGCTGGATGAAACCACAATGCAGCTGGGAACAATGGGAAAGAATGAAGTTATATGGCCCAGCCCCAGCCATGTGATCACAGTTCTACTCCATCCACAATGAAAGCTGGAAAAGATGTAACCAAAACTATGTTGCCACACAGAAAAAAAGCCAGAATCAGTGTTAATGACAGATTGTTCACCCTAAACAAATGCGTCTTTGAAAAGATGTATTTAAATAACTGTAATATAAATAAAGACATATTTCCTTACCAGAGGAAGCAACAAGAGACTGAAGAAGCAGGACTTCCACGCGATGGCCATCTTTCCTAATTCTGGTCTTTAGTCAAGTTCTGCTTGTTTAACACTATTATTAGGGCTGCAGCACACACTCTTCAGATGCTGCTGTCAATGTGTCCACATGAAGGTGCAGATCTCTGTAGTGGAACAGGATAATGATTATAAATATAGAAAACTTTAAAAGAATCAGAAAGAAAAGGACATAGAATACTGAACTTCAAATGTGAGTTTTGTGTATTAGATATCAACAGAGTTTGTCTGTTTTGCAGTTATTATAGCTGGTTTTGGATACTTAAATTGAAGCCCAAGAACAAGAGCTTGTGATCAATAACTTTGATCACAGAAGCTACTGAATCACATTTTGTAATAGCAAAGGTCTAAATTTTATCCGAAGGACAGGCAAAATAAAGCATTTTCATCCAAAGGAAAAAAAAAAAAAAAAAAGACACTTGAATGTCTGCTTCCCTTCTGAAGCCATGATTTTGACCTTCATGATTTGCAACAGAGGCTCAAAATTGTGACTATTTGAAGACTTTTTAAGAGATTGTGTGGCTTGATGATTTACTCCCTAGGATTACTTGCCCAGATATCAAGATCCATGTTCAAAGCTGCTAATCTGATAGCTTTTTAAGCACTTAACAACAGAGACAAAAAGAAATGAATTGTGCCCTCCAAAAAGCCTGAAGATTCATCCATGACATAAGTCAGAATTGATTTACCTCGGTGATGATGTCAGGCATATATGTGACTTTCACTGATTGGCTTTCAGCCAAGGGACTAAACAAGTAATCAGGATATCAACAGAACTGTACAGACTTTAGTTCTGTCCAAATAGCTCCTACCATGACCTAAGATTTCAAAATTCACACCTAGTTCCAGGTCATGATGATACCTCACATGAGATGGCTCCTCTTCATCTTGTCTCTAACTACTAGACCTTATTCCTCCAAAATGAGGTCAGCCAAAGGTCCTTTGTCCTTTATCTTAATTCTAGTAGTGAAGATGAGTAGTGAAGATTCTACCTAGGGGAGATTTCCCCATGGATTTCAACTCTGCCACACCAGCTTGTCTTAGATATCTGTCCTTCATCCATTTTATACTTTTCTGTTTCTTATTTCTTTATTAAAACCTCTTTGTCTGATGCAGAGTTTCTCCATTCCAGTACTTATCACCTTTGTGGTCATAAATATGACTGACACATATCTTCATAATTCAGACAAGTATATTACTATATGAGGAAGAAAATAATCATCTCTTATAATAAGAGAGGAATAAAATATAGAAATACAATGAAGAAAATTAAGAAAAAATAAATAATAAGAATATTATGTTGGGAAACTATTGTGAAACAATGAGAGAAAATATGAGGAAATATAAAAAAGGAAGAAAAAATAAAAAGAAAACAGATCAAAGACATAAGGTAAATAAAGGAATGACAAAGGGAAATATAAAGGAATATATTGATTGGAGGATACTCAATTTTTATATTAACTTTAAGGTATTGCCAAGACATCAACATTTAGAATGGAGAGGGTCTTTCTATTAAAAAAAAAAAAAAAAAAGGAAAATTAAGCCATTTCTAGATTTCTGTCCTTTCTATCTAGACCCTGACTAAATGAAGGACTGTGATTCATAAAATTCCATCTAAACTGGTCTGCCTTCTTCTATCCTCACTCCATCAGTCACTGCCTCTGGTCGGGTACTGAATTTAATTACTTAACTGTATTTCTGATGGTTTATCAAATAATAAGGGACTGATAAGATCTCAGATGAGTAGGACAGAAACCTCCATAGTGACATTCATCAGGGAAGAGAGGGAAAAGGAAAGTCACTCCATTAGCAGAAGGAAGAGAAAACCAGACAGATGCATCAGCGGACATTGGATTTAAAATTATTTCTTGATAATTGGCACTCCCGTGCTCAGACCTAGCCAGAAAGGCCAGAGTGGTTTGGAGAATTAATTCTGTCCTCAGCTTAAGCAACTATTATGCTTCAGGAAAACAATATATATGCAATGGAAGAATGGTAGATGATTGACTAAATGAATTAAAAAAAAAAATCCTGTGGGAAAATGATAACTTTTGGAACATATTCTTCCTAGTCTTTGATTTTGGTTTGGTTTGATTTATAAATCTGCTTTGATTTAATCTGACATCCACTAGGCTTGAAGAATAAAAAGAGGAAATTTTACTTGCTTTTACTTTGGTTTTAGATGAACCTTTAAAGAAACCAGAAGAATATCTGCTAACATTTTTGCTGACTTTCTCTGACATTTTCCAGAGAAAGTAAAAGAATCAACTTCATTTTTGCCTTCAAGGTAGTCATAGAAACCTGAATCACAAACTGGACTGAGGCTTTCATATCACCCACAGAGGCCCAAGGGTTTATTAGCTAATAACAGCTACCAATCTTGCAGATACAGCTCCCTGCACCTGCAGAGGAATCTTTATGATTTTTTTTAGCCACTACTTACATGTGGTATTTTGAACAGGTGCAGAATCCACCTATTACCAATAAACAGTTAATTATCACACAGGTATGTAAAGTCAAATATATCTAACAAAAAAAAAAAAAAAAAAAAGAACTTTTCAAAATAAGGGCAATATTTATAAAACATCTCAATTTCAATATTGGGAAAAGAAATAAAAATATGAACATGGGATTTGGAAGGAATAATTACATTATGAAATAGACCCCTGATACTGATGACCAAATGCTGCAATTTAATTAGCAAGTTAGAGTTGCTGATGTTCTATCCCATTGTTGTATCTTCATCTGCTTCAGTAATTAAAATTAGTGAAGTCAGAATAGTCAACAGCATAGGAGTTATACCCCTCAAGGAGAAAAACACAGATGCCCAAAGGAACAAGATCCTCAAGTATCTCTGGGGAAACAGAAAGCTGTTAAGTGTCTAAGAATCTGAAAAACAGTTACTGAATTTCAGGGGATATCCTACAAATTCTTCAGGACATTATCCCAAACATGGTTGAAATATAGGGAGAAAAAAAAATAAAACAAAACAAAACAAAGAAAATCTTGTTTTGGTTACTTGGCTATTGAAGAACATATGTTGTCTTGAACTGGAAGACTCATCCTTCCACTTCCTTCAGTGATACAGCAGGTTCTACTACTGCTGCTGACATGGTAGTCAGTGGAGAATAGCAGACCCTTCATGTGCAAGCTGGAACAGTTCTAAAGAAACGTGTTCTGCTGTTGGTTTCTGCTGCTTTCCCCTCTCTACAAAGGAACTCTGGAGTGCTTAGCTCACCTGTGGACTATCTGTTGTAGAGGCTTAGCAGCTGGTAAGAAGTGTCCCATCAGGAGAAGCTAGTATGTGCCAGGTGTACATGTTAAGAGCAACTTTTTAGTACATGGAATATGATGTCACTGAACAATAAAAAGAGATAGTGAAACTTTCCCTAATTGGCTGTTCCTGCCTCTCAGGGAGCCATGAAAGAATCCCTGCCTAAAAGATTCACTCCTTACCATACTTAAGGTATCTAGAACTAAGGGGAGGGGAGGGGAAAGGGAAAGGGAAAGGGAAAGGGAAAGGGAAAGGGAAAGGGAAAGGGAAAGGGAAGGGGAAGGGGAAGGAGAAGGGGAAGAGGAAGGGAAGAACTGTAAACTCTCTCACAGAAAGTACTAAAGAACAGTCCTACACAGTCACGCTCGACAACATTGTGACTTTTCTACTATCTGATATTCCACTTATTATTTAGTGGTCTTTTAACTATTATAAATTGCTTTGGTTTACTTGCTTTAAACTTTGCAAATCCACTGAATTTAAAGGAATATGGCTTCACAGCAGCTGTGATTCTGGCTTTCTCTTAAGCACCAAGACATTTATTACTTTGTACCCCAGTGTATGCTTAACTGGGAATGCCTCTGATATTCTTGCTTCCACTCACCATATTTGTTGTCAGTGACAGAAGAACAGGCTTCAAAGGGAAATTGCATCAGGAGGTCTAATGAAAGAGGTAGGTTTTCAGGAAGGATATACTGCTACAAGGCACAGGCTGGTCCTTTCCAGCTATTCATGAATATCTTTGGGGCCTCAGGAAGGAATGTCACAGCTTTGTCTGAAAGACTTGGCAATGAGCAACTTGGACTTTGTAACAGGATTGTCCACAAAGAAGGATGCAGCCTGTAGGACATCAAGCTGTCATTGTTTGGACTGATGTAAAGGTCACTTACTGGTGATGGATGGAGTCATGTAGTCTCCTCTAATATCCAGTGTCTTCTCTGTTCAGGAGAACAGTTGCTTTCAGTTTCAGAGAATAGAATTAAAACAAGAAGCTGGCAAAATTCTGACAGCGCATAGAAATAGTCGCATGTAATATACTCAGGTTGCTGACTGGCTTAGGCATTTTGATATTGAAAAAAAACTGTCAGTAGTAGTCCTCCTAAATAGAGGAACAGGTGTTTGTTATGCTTTAACTTCTTTTTGCATGCTTCGAATGCAGAAACCCCTACAATTCTGCTACTATACTAAAATAAAATAAAATAAAAAGATGAAAATATAATTGCAAAAATAGAAAATGATAAATTTCTAGTGCTGTGACTCCCTTATGAAAATGGAAGTCTGTAGAATTTTTGTTCCTAGGCTATAGAAGAAGAAAATCATAGCAATGAAGTTTTGTAAGAAAAAAAAATGATACGGGAGATTCAAGAATCAGACTCACTGATGTTTGAAAGCATCTCTGGAGAGTGCCTAGTCTAACCCACTGTTCAGAACTGGGTCATCCAGAGAAGGTTGCTCACGGGTATGTCTTGTCCTCTTTTAAAAGATCTCCAACCACTTTGGGCAATCTGTTCCACCACCATTATACAGCAACAACAACAACAACAACCAAAACTAAGCATAACAAACAAACAAAAAACCTCAAAACAACAATAACAAAAAATACGTAAGTTGAATTTCCTATATTTCTATTTGTTCTCATTGCCTTTCATCCTTTCACTGATTCCGCTGAAAAGTGTATGGTTCTGTCTTCTTTACCCTTACCACCAGGAATTTATATTTACAAGACCCTCCTTAGCTCTTTCTTTTCCAGGGTAAACAGCTGCATCTCTCTCAGTATCTTCTTTAATGAGATGCTCCAACTCCTTAACCATCTCTATGGCCCTTCACTGGAATCACTCCAGTATGCACATGCCTTTTCTTGTACTGGCTTCACCAATGCAGAGCAGAGGGAAGAATCACCTCACTCAACCTACTGACTACATTCTCCTTAATATAGCCCACAATTTGGCCTTATTTACTGCAAATGTACATTGCTGTCTCATGACTGACTTCTTGTCCGCCAGAAAAGCTGATTTCCAGGTGGTCAGCTCTCAGCATTGTGCTGTTGCATGGATTTATTCCTCCCTAACTTTGTATATCTATTGCTGAGCTTCATGAGATTCCTCTATGCCCATTTCTGCACATTGTTGAGGTCCTTTGTGATAGCAGAGCAACCATTTGCTGCTGGTTGCCCCTGAGCCACTGAGCCACTCCTCCCTTTGTTCAGGTGGTCACAACTCTCTGATCCAGTTCTCAGTCCCTTCACTGTCCTCTTGTTTAGACTGTATTTTCTCAGTTTGTCTGTGAGGATATGATGGCAGACACTGTCAAAAGCCTTACTGCAGTCAAGACCAATAACATCTACCGTTCACATCTCATCCACCAAGGAAGACATGGTCTCTTATAAAGTTATCAGAATGATCCATGCTGACTACCTTCTTGTGCTTAATATATTTGGAAATTGTTTCCAGGATCTCATTTGACTTTAGACATCCACATTTAAGAAATGCACAGTGCAACCTAGTCTATCTAGGCTCCCTTTATAAACAATGGAGAGGAGGTAAGTATCTCCAGAGAGCAATTTCTCTGTCCTAAAATTAGATATTTAATTTTAGACAAAGGGAGTTACTCCTTTGCAAGTGTCATTTTTTTTCCATTGTCTACTGAGGCAGACTGGGATGAGCAGAGAAAATTCCACCTCCTAATTTTAAGACACCTCTTAAAAGCTGATAGTAAGCAACATTGAGCACTGAATTCCATTTATGTCTTAGCCTTTTCATACTTTCTGTACTATCTCTATTCCTTTTTTAACAGAGCCTAATACCTTCCATGCATATTTTATTTCAACTGTCCTGGATTATAATTATGGGATTTTTTTTTTCTTTTCCTTTGAGTGGTTTCAATTAACTTGAAATCTCTAGAAGACCTAAGAGTATTATAATTGGTCCTTACAAAGTACACCCCTTATCACTTCTATATAACCTGTTAGCTCTTGCATTTCCTAGTCCTCTAACTTCATTGAATTTTCCTAACATTTCAAAGAATGTGCTCAAAACTTTTCTAAGAAGTAGGACAGATATAGAATAGATTTTAATAAGCATCACTCAGCCAATTCAAGAAAGATAAAGCAGCTTACACCTTCTGAAGATCTGAATCTTTTTTTTTGGTGATATCCAAATTTTTCTAAAATATTGTTCTCAGTCTTTCAGATCTTCCATAGGATATTTTAGCATGTCTCCTTGTGTCACTTGTTATTAATTTTCTATTAGGCTGAGAATCAATCACATGATCTTGATGCTTTGTTTTCTCTTTGTTTAAAGCTCAGGCACACAGTTAGATTTTTATAAAATATCCAGTTATTATCTCTCAGCTGATATACAGTAAGGATACATGTACCTCTTGGTTCTCATCAAATTAAAGGCAGTGCAATTTAATTTTAGTCCTCTTTCATTGTCAACGAGCCAAATTTCCCTGTCTTGCATTCATCATAGGCTATATCACATGGGAAATTACACAGGGCAGCTGATGTGCAGGAACTTAAATTAACTCAATCATCTACCTGAGCTGCTCATCTCTTCTGATCTCAGTTAATGCCCACTTTCCTTCATCAGTAAAAGATATCACCAAAAACTTTTGAAACCAGGATATTTTACCCTTTCATATTTGTGATCATAAAGTCCAGCTTTTCTTGAACTTCGAAATGTTATGCCCTTTCAAGAGAAGAAATATAAAACTAAACAAACCTCAACTCTTTAGACAAATTCCAGTTAAAATACCTGGCTTTTAGGAATGACAGAAATCTTCATGATATGATAATTCTTTTCCTTCATATTATGGTGCTTCATCCAAACATCTATGAGTCAACAACACAATATTGAAGAATACTGGTATCCAAAGGTTTGTTCTGGATATCTGAGTAAGCAGCCACTCTAATGACTTTGAAAGTCTGCAATACACATTGCCTCGGGCTTTCTGTGGCCCCAATGGGCATGGGTGAACCACTTAGCCGTGGAATAAATGCAAGCATAGCCGTTCTTTACAGGCTCCCTTATAACACCACACAAAATATATCTATCAGTTATTGCCTAGATAGGGATTATTTCTCTATTGTATTATCTATTAGTTCTCTTATTTACCCTTACTTTGTTGCCCTATTCAGAAAACTGGCAAAATTGCAGGACTTCTTTAAGTAAAGATCATGACCAGTCAGTTGCAAGAAAATATCTATAAACTAAAATGTATTTAAGAAGCATTAGTAACCGAAGTATACATGACATAAGAAGTTTTCTTTTTATCTCTCTAGTCAGGTTAATCACCCTTTTCAAACATCTATCATGTATGCAGCTCTTTTTAGTTAGTATGAATCTAATAGGAGATCATAAAGATAGCCACATTCTGCTCCATTCCAGCATAATTTTAAGTGCTTATTTACAAGATCCTATGAAAATATTACTCCCTTCAACAAGTAAAATGTGTTTTTCCGCTGGTGTATCAAAGCTTCATATCAACTTTTTGCAATAGCTACTAGATTAATTTCTTTTCCTTGAGTGGTCATCTGCAGTTCCTGCAATGATCATAGGACTGTTACCTGTCCATCCACATTGATATCCATATCCACTTGGAACTCATCTAGTTTGGCTAGATGTCTGCTGAACTGCATCAGTTACTTCATCTCATTTCTTATGATTTTAGTTTCCCTCTGTCTTTGTCTGACAACTTCAGAGCTAAGTGTATTGTAAGGGTAATGGTCAAGAAAAAAAAGATAAAAAAGGAAAAACACAGTTTGGGATTGGTGAGGAGCTGAGTCTTAACAAGGCATTTATGGACTCAGGGGCAGAAACCAGTCTCTGAGATCCAGCAAGAGCATACTCAGGTCATACTGTCTCTGGGAAAGGGAAAATATGCACTTACCTTCTCAAAAGTGGATGAAAGTAAGAAAATAAATGGAGAAAGAGAGTTATCTTTCACCCAAGGAGTTAGTAAATGCAGTGAGCAACTGCCTCATGCTGAGAATAAATATGTGACTTCCTAGTGTGCAGAAAACAGTTTGTGATACAGCTTTGGTACTTCAGGGATTTTGAAAATCTGTCAAAATTCTGAAGGTGTTCAGACAGGACAACTGGAAGATCTTTTCTTGCCTTATATGTGCAATTCCTTGTTTCCTACACAGACATCAGAGCTGTTCTGAGTATAATATTTTTTACTTCAGTAAATGCTCTGGCTTGGCAATCTGCTCTGTGTCTCAGATGACCATCCATTGGCTTCCTCCACCAATCTGTACAACACGAGGCAAGGTTCAGATTTATCTTGATGAAGAAAAATAGATACAATATTTTTCCTGATTCCTCAATGGGTAGAGAAAATCATTCCCCTATCCTTGTGATCCCTCAAGTACAGAGTGTTCAGCTGTCAGAGAAACACATCCCAGAACAGATCTGGGACTGCAATGCTGTCACATCTGTCTTTAGGGAGATTAAAAAAAACACACACACACACACACATTTTATTATGAGAATTTAATTCCTACTGTGAAAGATAAGGCTAAGTCACTGCAGAAGAACAGGCAAATTGCTTAATTCAGTTTTTTCCACTCACATTTACTGTTGCCACACATTTCTATTGTTTCTTGAAAGGTCTAAGTTTGGCCTAGATATATCCCAACTTGCAATTAATTCATTCATTATTGGCTTATCTGAGTTCAACAGCTGACCTTCCGCAGCATGTTTTCTTGCCAGAGCAGGGATGAAATTCATGTCACCTGAATTTATCTATCTAGAAGTGAAATGTCTACATCCAAGCTAGTCTCTTTTTATGACGAACTGAGCAATTCCCCTAAGCATCACATGGGTTATTCTTGTCCTGGGGACAACATACTACTCATCTTGTTAAGCAGAGAGCTAATAAAGTAGTAAACCCAGTTTTATTACCTTAGAAGAGTGTACATTGAATAGGGACAGTACTGAGCATAGCAGTATAAATAAAGGAGGAAGAAAAGTAATCGAAATTAAAGTCAGTGTTGGTAGAAAAATATGCCCAAGATGAGATTTAGAGGAAAACTTCCAATCATCATCATCAGAGAAAGGTCCTAGAACTGCCTTGAAGAAGGAGGAGGGGGAGGCAAACAAAGTTACAAATATAAGAGGATTTTATATAACTTGAATATTTTGTAAACCACTTTTGCTGATATCTGGGTTATTAGCAGTCTTAATGCACATAGGTTCCAGACATAAAGGGTTCCCATCCAGCCACTCTAAAGCACAGAGTGAGCCCGACTTTTAGGAAAAAGACTGAAATTTGTTCTTAGCCTTTTCAGTTCCTGCTAGCTTAGGGGTAGTGGAGCCTGGAGCTTTTCTTGGTAATGGATGATGAGTGTGATTATAGCTTAGATAGGAGGCAGACAGGAGGCATTCATGCCCTGCAGAAATATTCCTACTCACAGTAGTCCAAGAGTCTTTCCTTCAGTATGACATATTGAGAAATTAAAATGAGTCTAGGGAAAGTTTTGTGGGATTCTTTTTTTTCTCTTATTTCTAATGGAAGAACCAGTCCCGTGGAGATGCTTCTATCTCCTCTTACAGCTACCGCTATTTCTGAGCAGAGCAGAGCAAGATTAGTACTGTCCTACAAAACAAGTAAATGTAAAAACAAATGGGATTACATGGTTCATTCCTATGTAATCAATCCCTCAGCCTGTAAATAGCCTGTAAAACATAATGGTTTCTACATATGTCTCCATCATCTCATGGATTTCCATGGAACAATTCTAACTAATACCTCAGCAGAATCTGTCTCTGAGTGAATATCTGGGAAAGTCTCCATGGTGCAGGATCAAAAAAAGTCTAGCATAAACACAAATAAAAACATATGAAGAGACACTAAATTTTTGGCTGAGATATGTTATATTCCCTCTTTTAATTTCTGTAGCAGTTATTAAAAAAAAAAGAGGGAAAAAAAAAAAAGAAGAATCACAGAATGGTTGATGTTTGAAGGAATCTCTAGAGATCATCCCGTCCAACTCCCTGCTCCAGCAGGGACACCCAGAGCACAAGGCTCAGGGTGGCATTTAGAAGGCGGATTTGGAAGCTCTTCAGAGGAGACTCCACAGCTTCTCTGGGCAGCCTGTGCCAGGGCTCTGGCACCCTCACATATCACATATATCACATATATTAATGTCAAAAGTGTTTATTTATTTTGGCTGCCAAATATAAAGCATAGACTGATTTTTTTCAGGGCATTCAGTATGTTTTTTTGTTCAGACAACCTGCTCACACCCAAGCTGAGGCATGCTTTGGTCATATTGCAGCTACTGTGTTCTATCAAGGCTGTCAATATTTTCTGAGCTTTTCCACAGACTTTCAATTTAGAGACAGATAACAAAAAGTATATCGGTGATCCCTCAAATCACTCTTTCTTTCCTGTGAAATTTCAATTCTAGTTCCAAATCATGGAAGTGTCAGAAATTCTTAATTAAAAGAGTCACCAGAATGTGCAAAGCATTTGGCTTTGATCTTAGAGTTAATATATTTAGAGGGAAGAAAGAAGGAAGGAAAGAGAGGTTGTGAGAGATCCATGATGGACACTTGTGAAACATTTAGCCCAACCAAAGTTTACCAAAGATACGTCCAGTTGCTTAGTGGTACTTATCATGAGAAAAATATTAAAGCCTAAAATAGGAAGTGCCAATGTCCCGTTAGTCTCCTGGCACTAGATCAAGCTTAAATCCTGCCCAGGTTTGCACTTGCATGCCTCCTCTCTTTCGTACGTCGTTCCAGCTCAACAGAAATGACATCAAAGAAACACTGGCTTAAAGAGGATATAGAACATTCATGCAAAGATGATTTAAGTCAATTGCTCCCAAAAAACAAAACTCTTTTGGCAATATGCATAAGAACTGAGATTATCCACATGAGTCTACATCCTGCTTTCCAAAAACCCCGTTTAGAGAGCTCAAGAACCACAACCATCCTGAACTTTCAGCATTACCAAATTTCTGCTGAGAGTTTAAGTTCAAGGATGATCAACCTGTGCCTTGCAAATGCTTTCAGGGTGAAACCTTAACACTTCAGAAACCCACTAGGCCAAGGGATTTTTCAAAGATTCTGTGATTTTACCATAGTGTATAACACAGTAGTTCTCCATTCTTCCCCTATTCTCTCCTGTGCTCCAGAAAGAAGTTTCCCACTAATCTCTTCAAGTAAGTACAGTAACATCTGTATGAGCTGGCACTGCTTCATAGCCTTCATACAGAACCACAACACCTGCCCATTCTAGTCAGCATCTGACAAAAACATTTTAAAGGGAGAAGCAAACTTAGACAGAGAAGACTTTATTGATCTTAAGCACTGGGAGATACACTTTCAAAGTCCCCAAAGGACGCAATTTATTAAGATGAGGAATATATACGTCTCAAAGTCCTCATTTCTACCCTCTGTATTATTAATGGTCCTTGCAGCCTGTAGATGGCAAAGAGTCATATCCAAGTAGCCTTCTTGACTTTTCCCTTGCCAGGTAAGGAGGAGAATTAAAGTTGGGCTAAGCAGAGGAGACACTATTACTGTTATGTGAAGGTCAGCTAGCAGGACACAGGCCAAAGTGTAATGGTGCATCTGCATCTTTAACAGCCTCCTAACCTTAAACATGAAAGCAATCTCCCAAACTGGATAGAGGTAACTCAGAGTTCTTTCAACACTTGGCTCGTTAATATGAACTCCATTTGAAAGAGTGGTTTAGAACCTTCTGGTATTGAGAGTATTCTGCAGCAAAGATGAACACTTCAGCTGAGGCACCAGGCAAATGGAAAGCAATGTGAAAATAATCCTCCACACACAGTAGAAAAAGTTCATCAAAGTTCACAGCTGTCCCTAGAGGTTGTAGCCAGCTGGAATAAATGAGGTATGAGATGAATTTATATGTTGTTTTGAAATGCATCACTCACTGTGGTGATCAGGGTATAGGAACATAAAGGAAAGGATGGGAAAAATTGCTTGTTGGCAGATAAAACTAAACCTCTAATAGCTTGAAGGAAGTGCAATGCGAAGCTGTTCTGGATAAGGAGAATAAATTGTGTGATGGGGTATGTACGTAGTCACTGTACAATGAACTATTGGCTTCTCCAAAGTGCAGTTTCATTTCAGTTAGATCTGTCCAAACAAATAGGTATTTTATTAAGGTTTATTTAGGAAATACACTGAAATGAAAAAGGTATGAGAGGAAGACTTTTTTTCATATAATATTTTGTAAAATTTGTGCATATGCACATGCCCCAATTAAAAGATACCAAAATTTTGTCATATGATTTAACTGTCCTTTTGATGATTTGATTTCATCTAGTGCAGATTGACTGCAACTGGTTGCAAAATCTGCAGGGTATAATTTCTGCTTCCTTGATAGGCAGTGGTCATAAACTTTACAGAAATTAGTCTGACATCTTTTCTGAGGGAGTGAATATGTTCCGTGTTTTCTTCAAGACAGTCATGAAAATAGTAATCATAATTAAAAAAAAAAATTACAATAAAATAACTCTATAAAATAGAAAAAAAAAAGATGTTAAGACTCAGAAGTCATGAATATGTAGGTGAATAAAACCTAAATCCAGCAATCTGTTGTTCAGTGTCAATCATCCAGCTCAAATCCAAGAGGCCAGAATTCTCCTTGCACTCTAACATACATCACATCTCTAAATTGGGAAGCTATGTACTTTCTTTTTCTTTTGCCTGTGTGTGTGTGTGTATACCTGCTTTTCAAAGCAAACAAAACACCCCAGTGAGCTCACACATACAAACACACTCTGCAAATGACAGTAGTCTGTAAAGTGGTATCACCTACAAATTTAAATTCAGCGCTGCTGAAGTTATAATGCATATTTGTCCTGGGGTTACCCCTCATCATTTGCATATCAGTGAGTCTATAAAGCAAATGAATGACCTGTATTTCTAAAGAGAGAACTAAGGGCTTTTGCCTTCAGTGACTTGAGTGGGAAATGAGACAATTCAGTACGTCTATCCAGAAAACTTCAATACTGCAGATATACACAGGCTTAATCTACTGAGACGACCAATTACATCTCCTCTGATGGCCAATGTGGGTGGCAACAAAAACTTATGCTTTATTATCCACTCACAGTGTTTTCCTTTTTAACTATTTTGCAGATATTAATAGGGATGGTCAATATGTTTTGTGTTTTTTAGCTGAAAAAGAGCTGAGATTTCTTCATGAAAGCACTCTTTTTTTTTTTTTTCTTCTGCTGACCCTCTTTGGAAACAAGACACTCACCATCCTACAGGAATGCCACACAAATACCTCAAGTGACTGTCAGTTCTTCACATCTACATTAGGCTGTGGACATATCTCTCTCCCTCTGCAGCCACACTGAGAAGAACATTGGTCCCCATCATTTTAGAACTACTAATCCACACTGTGCTGCCTCTAATCTGCCAGCTGAGCTGATGTCGTGAGCCTCGCCTAACCCAGGTCACTCTGGATAAATTGGGTTAATTTAAACAACAGGTCTTTGCTAACCAAGGGCAATCCCATCCAACCAGGTTAGGGAGCGACCTTGAATGCGACTCAACTGGCAGATTGGTGGGATGGGGTGGGCTGAAGGTGGTGATGACCTCAGCTATGAGCTGCTGACCATCTGGGTTGCTGTTCAGGAATATTTGCAGCAGATGAGCATACTTGAGAATACAGAGCTCATATACAGCTAGTAGTTATATCTCACAATGGCTGACTTTTTTATTATTAATAATACTTTTATTTACTATTCTTCATTGCTGTTGTGCATTGCTTCAACTACCAGCTGGTACATTTGTTCTGCCACTCTTGACAGAGCAGGTGAAAAAGGGTTGTCATGATGCATATATTCTAATTTTGTGACTAGAGACACTTTTCAGGAAGAAAATGTAGGGCAAATTCTCCTGCCATTTCATTTGCCACTTAATCCATATATTCCTATCATGAACGCTAAATGGTAAACTGTCAGTTTAATTAATTAAAGTCTTATTTTGGTTTCCTTTTCCTCCCTCTTTTTTGCCCCTTCCTCAGTATATAACCAGCATAACATTTTGCATCCCATGTGGAATTTCACTGATTTAACCTAGTAAATCTTTTAATTCCTAATTCGGTATTCTACTGTAATAGGAATGTATTCGTAGGCTCCTGCGAACAAGGCTAGAAGGCTCGAGCTTAGAAAAATCACTTTCATTTTCTTGGATACTACTGGGTGATTTAATGTAAAAAACACATGCAGTGCATGGTTTGTGATCCCCAATCTTATCATCCACTCGTGCCAGAGGTGATTCAATCCTGATCAGCTTTTTGATGAAAGACTAAATATTCAGGAGTCAAAATGATGAGTTATAGGGAAAAGAAAATGATGAGTTATAGGGAAAAGAAGAGTAGTTGCATAAGAGCAAGAACAGTTTACTGAAGAGATTGAAATAGCATCCAAACCCACTGGTGTGAAAGTAAATACCAGCTGAAGTGATCCAAAGTAGGACTTTTAGGTTTAATAAACCTGGCTGTATATTTATCAGTGATTTTCTTTTAAATTAATGGTTTGAATCAGTGCATTAAAATAGCAAATGGAAAACCAGTCAGAAGAACCATTTCTGTTCAGCATATATATTTTTATCCTTTTTTTTTTTCTTTACCAAAGTAAAGCCTGCTGCTAATTGATTTGGAGATTGGGGAATACTGCCGGTTGGGCAGCACATGTAAGCAAGATTTCAAGTGGGCGTCTATTTTAGTTACCACCTTAAGATGTTTTGCTATATTGAACTATGTCATATGATGATTTACTTTATGACAATCGTATTTTAATCATGATTTACTGTGGCAGCACTGACTCATTAGAACTTTCACTCTCCCTCCCCGCCCGTGTTTAACACCCACTACCCTCACTATAAAGAGACAAATAAGGTCCCTCAGGACACTGTATTTTATTTATAGTTATATGGTGTCCTGAAAAAGGGAAATTTGATGTGGTATTAGGGACCTGACTAGACTGTTCCTGGTAAGCAGGGCTTGGGTTTCCTCACTTTATTATTATTTTCTAAATTGTAAGTATAGCTATTCTAATCTCATAATAAAGAGAGCTAAGCACCTACACAGCAGGATCCATATTTTTTTTTTTGCTTCAGACAGTCTTTGGAGTTGCTTAGATCTCTGCACCGGTTGTGGAAGAAGTCTATATTGACAGCACATGACATGGCAGTAGAGTTTGCTCTTCAGTGTTAGGTTCGGGGCTTCTTGTCATAGGTTTTAAAATCCTTTAACTTTTCTTTCCTATATATTTAAAATATATCCACCTGATAGCCCCACAGCACTCACTGTGCAGCAACAACCTCCCAACTCATTACTATTTACAAGACGTTTTAAGAATTCTGGATCTGTTCTTTCGTCTCTCACAATGTGGATGTAGAAATGCCAACAATATTAGGACAGACTGTTATGAACATGATCTCCATGCCAGTGTGAGCTCCCAAGGAGAGAAGGAAAAAAAATCACACACACACAAAAACATTTCTGCTCAGAAATGCCAATTGTACTCTGCCTTCTGAGTGTATTCAAGCCACTGAAAACAGGCATGGAGAAAATACATTGAAATTGTTCATGTTGCCATTGTCACTAAGGAAACGACTCCCTAGGAATCTGCAAGTTTAGTACACAACTCTCTGATGTGCAGCCAACCGCCTCTTCCATCACGCTTCCCGGCTCCCCGGGGAATCTGGACTGCCTGCCAAGGGGAAGCTCTCCTGCTCCATCCCAGCAGCATCCTTGCATCATGGAGAATCTGGACTCTGATGCTCTGGGAAACTTCAAACTAAAAAACTCCAAAGTTGACACAACATGAGATATCAAAGCATAGAGTCATGACTAACCCAAGGGTTTTTGCCTTGGGGGATCTCCCTGTCTAGAGTTCAGGGGAAGTACAAGGAGAGCTGGAGTAACACAGGAGCTAAACACTAAAGAACCTGGGAAGCACAAGATAGGCCTTTTTTAAAAAAAATCTTTTTATTTTCAGTTGTTCTGCTATCTTCAGCCATACTGTTTCCAGCCCCCACCATAATTTAGATGCATATTAAGAAAGTGTCTGAAATTTTTCTTGGCACTGACACAGCTGGCAGAGAACAGGCTACCTGTAGACTGCTGAACATTTTTAGCCCTTCAAATAGGGAAGCCAGCTGTGAAACACCTCTTGAGAAATATGTATAATCTTTGACGATTTCTGAACACTGCCCAGGCACTGTAAAGCAGAATATTAGCTGGCCTGTCCCCAAACTCATGCAACATGTCGTCACAATAATTTTACATTAATTTAATAATAATTTATTAACAATTTAATGAGCAAATTCCATTGATGAAGCATGTTGCCTGATGGACTTAAATGTCCCAGTATACGTACAAAAGTACTGTGTTCCACAGCTGTGGAGTCCTTTGTATCCCACAGAACTTGCTAAATAACATGTTCTGCTGAAATATATTTGGATGGTAGTGTGCAGGCAGATATCCTCCGTGATCAGTTCTCCTGCAGAGCCACAAACATGTTAGCAATTGTTTTAAAATTAATTATTTGAATTATTTTTAAAAGATACAACTTAAAATGGGCTGCAACTCTGAAACAGAATGATTTTTGAACCAGCAGGGACTCAGCCAAGTCTTGAAGACAAAGAGCCAAATGGAAAACATGGAAAGACTCCACTAATGTAAAATAATTTCAGAAAATTTGAGCTTTGCAAATTCTCTGTCATTACCAGTGACAGGTGTGTTTGTCAGATTCTACCTCCTGACATTGCTTGGCATTTGTCAATAGAGCTTATATGCTGTGATGTTTATCCAAGAACCAAGAACATCTCCCTGTAAACAGGGCTGTGTCTGATGTGCCCCTAGCTCTAATCTTCTACCTGCCTTTCCGTCATGTAGAAACACATATTGAGTCCCTAAAAATCACCTTTGTACAGCTTCTAGACTGGAAATACTTAAAAGGTCTAAAAGCAAATTCCTTCTGTCCAAGTAAACAGCTGGACCACAGTGAATCCATCTGTCAATGGCAGCAATTCAATAACCACTGAGCCATCCTCTACCAAGGCAAAAATCTCTCTGTCCAGCCTGCCAGGAGCCTCTGTTTTTATGCTAAATTCATCACCCACCTTTCTATCAGAACTGCTTTGTCAGCTACTCGCTTGTGATCAAAAAGCGGCACAAGGAAGCAACTGAGTAGTCAGCTATCACCAACGGACGTTTCATTGCAGGGTCACAAAAAAGAAATGGACATTAACATTACATCTGAATTGCAAAATAAAACAGGTCATGAATCCTTCTTTGGCCACGAGGTCAAGGAACGTGACATCACTTGCATTCACTTTCCTACACCACTTTGTCCTGAGTGGAAATGGCCTCATCCAAAATGTGTTTGGGAACAATCTCTGAGCCATGCTATGTCAAGAACCACCCTTGTTAGAAAGGGCACTGTTGGTTTTTATTTGTCAAAGATGTTATTTTTTAGAAGTTGTAGAGATGGCAATTTACTTGGAAATCACATTCTTCCACATTACAGCAGTTCTTGTTTTTTTTCCACCTATTTTGTCAATGCAAATGATTATCTATTTTCCCAACTATTTCTAGTCTAATTAGCATTCATGCAATGTGGAGGCAAACAATCGTACCATTGCTAAACATATCTTACTGAAAGTAGTCTCTTCCACATCATGAGATATAGTTTACCTTGAAAAGAAAACAGAAATTTCAGTTGCTGTATACCATAAAAATAAATTGACATGTTGAAAAAACTAAGCAAATGATAAATGGTGGAGGATGATGTTTTTGTTTTCATAGCACATAAAAGCTCTGAGCTTCTTTGTTTTAAACAGATCATTCTTTATTAACTATCAATTCAGGATAATGACAGTGATCCATAAGGAAATACTATGGGAGAAGAAGAGTAAGTACTTGCTCTTAAATTCTATGAATTGCACTTTACGTTATTATGCCTAAATCTATCTCAGCTATAGATATCTTCTAGAAATATTTTTAACGTATAAGCTCTCCAAGTGACTCATGGGCAGAATACTTGTTTTTCCATGATCGAGTTAAAGAAATGTTAAAGAAATGACAAAAAAAAAAGTATATGAGCTGACTCATTTGAATATATTTTTTTAAATATATCAAAGAATATTGATAGGATATTTGCAGAGAGATATATTAAGAAAATAGTATCACCTTTTACTAATTCAATGGTATTGCAGTAAGGTCAGGCTGCATCAAACAGAGAGAATCTATTTGAAAGATATTTCAGTCTTGTCCACGTTAATGATTAGGGTTCCTTCCCTTATCTTGTTGCAAAATATTGTGCAGAAGCTCCTCTAAAACTGCTCACAGGAAACTAAGAAGGGAAAACTCAAAGTAACCAGCAGAGCAACCTCCCACTATACTTGATCTGCTTTGGTTGTTTATCCATTGTAGGTTGACTACTGAGGTACTAAAGCCTGTCCTTTTTCACAGTCATATAGAAGTGGTAACATATTGGGATGATGCACTTTAGAAATGCCCAAGTAAGAAAGAAAGTGTAGAAATATCTGACAGGCTGGAACCAGCCCATAGACCACAAGCTGTGAGATTTTGGCTTAAATCTCTCAAAAATGATATATAAAATGCAAGTTTGAACATGTTCTTAAAGACAGTGATATGAAACATCTTGGACATGCAGAAAGATGTACCTGAATGTTGTTTTGAATCTGGTCAGTTAGAAGAAATGGTTAGATCAAATTTCATTTTTTTAAATCATTTTGGCTCTCTTTCCTAGCTCTTCTATAGCACTCCCTGCCCAGTATCTCCTTAGAGTCAATGGAAAAAAAAAAAGGAGAAGAAAAGAAATATTATGTAATGCAAAATGCAAAAAAATACATATGATAAGTTTGTCTGAAAAAATCAGAATGCTATTTTTCTATTTTAAACAAAAAATATTGAAATTAGAGCATTTTATTATGAGAAGTACTGTGTGGAATAGTCTCTCAAATGGAACTATCAGGTAAGATTTGATCAAAATTTCATTCTGAATCATCAGGAGGGGTCAAAAACCCAGGTCAAGATTAAGTTATGCCATGTCAGGGGCATACTTTTCAGAGTAAAGAGTAACGTTGTTCACTCTGAATGGATTCCTATATTTATTTAGATGAACACCCTCTGAGTGTGTTTCACTGTATTGGTCTGGGGCCAAAATCTGTACCCCAAACATGGTGTTTGGTGTCACTAATGCCCCACGGTACATGCCTACCCTCATACAGAAGGGAAGAAGATCTGGTGCAGATCAGCATCATACCTCCTAGCTCCAAGAGGATGCTCTATGTCCTAGGAGATCCCAGATAGTACTTGACACGTGCATTTAGGTGACTGAATCTGTTTCAAATCTCTTTTGATAACGAGGGAAGCTTGGACACTTAGCTCACAGGTAAATGGTTCAAAATACACACATACCCTTAGACACCTTATCGCATTTCAATCAATAGGATACAAGCTATTATAAGAAAAGATTCTACGAAAGACTTCCATGCAGAGGAAAAAAACCATGAACATCAGAGAGGAAAATCTTGCCTACACTTGCTGGAGGAATCAAAAAGGTTGTGATATCCATTTTTTTCTGCTCTCCTGAGTAACATTCAGACTTTGGTAGTCTCCCCTGAAAGCTCTTTTGCATCACAATCATTAGTGCATCCATCTGTGGTGTACAAAGCAAGTCAGAGAAAAAAGAGCTGAAGAATACATAGCAAAGCCTAGGGACTTGAAAGCTGTGGAGAGGCAGGCTGAACATGGCTAATATTGGCTTTTCATGCCAGTCTCTCCACTGCAATCACCAAGTACTATTTTCTCAAAATAAAGTTTATTCCAGCTGTTCGCCCACTGTACGTAATCATCTCAGCTAACTAACCCATTCTCTAGCACAAAAACCACCATCCAAGCTGTCAAACTTAATGCAACACGAATGAATGAGTGTGAATTGTGGAATTCAAGGCTCCAATGACAGATGTGACACATTCACAGCCTTAGTCATGATGAGCTTAAGCATCTGCGGTATTTCTGATGCTCTCTCATCTCCTCTGCATCTTAAGATGGAAAAGATCCAAAGATCCCGTTTTCTAAAACACAGGAAATGAGTAACTTTACTAACTAATTTGGCCCCTTATATAACGCACTTGCATGAGCTTCTTCATCTAATCTGTTTCTAGGCCAGTTCTGAGAGAGAAAGTCCCCCTGTCTGTCCGGTATCTTTGAAATTTGAATACAATATACTTAAAAAAAAAGTATTTAAGTATTTATATACAAGTAGAAGTGTCATTATTGTAGGAATTTTCTAAAATAAATTAGATGTTATTTTAGATTAGATGTCTCATTATTAAAATGAGACGTTTTTACTTATAAGTACAAATTATTTACTTATAAGTACAAGTGTCTCATTTTATATATATATTAAAAAATGTTTTTATATATACCTGCTTCAAAAAGTGTCAGAAAGAGCAGAAACAAAAATGTTATGATTTATTAAAGTCTAATAAAACATTCCAGAAAAGTGAATTAACAGTTCCGAATTTCTTACTTATTTCAAATTGCCTTTCTAAATAAATATAATTTCTTTCATTTGCAGAGTGGTAAATCTTTTTCTTCTGCAACATCATTTCCAGGCTCCATATCACCGTGTTGTGAGAGTTTTGTCTGTATTTTCTTTTCATTACTTGGATTTCAGTAAATATTTTTAAAAGCCACAGTTAAGGAGAATGGTATTAGTTAAATCCATTTATCCACTGACAGTCGGATTTTGTTAGCTTAGGACAGAGGGTGCATTATAATAAGGAGGCACTGAGCTATTGATTTATAGCAAAAAGCTGGCTTTCAGGTCACCTAATTCTAGACATCTCAAGTGCTCCAAGCTGGCCAAAATATATTTCACAGAGTGCCAGCCCCAAGCTAATGCAATCTGGTCAGCATTCATTTGTATCTTCTCGCAATGTACAGGGTGGCTATTCACAAGTTGAGTATTAGCTCAGACTTGGAGCATCGCACAGCTCTGGCTCACTCAGGAAAGTGTGTATGTGCCTGCAAAAAAAACGCTGTTCTAGGTGTATTCCCATGTGTTTGTGTCCCCAGCTGGTTGCAGAATGACGAACCAGCTTCAGCTAGCAAATACGTCTTAGGAATCAGATGTGCTCTGAAGGCAGGAAACATTGTCAATAAATAAAATATATAAATATATAGGGTGCTGTCTGGGACGTGTGCATGAATATTCCCTGCAAGGGACAGGCCAAGCCTGCTGCTAGTTGCGTCAATGGGAGAAGGCGCTGATGAAGCTGTGGGAAGGTGGTGACAAAGCTGTGGGAGCTTCAAAAAACAGACACCTATCATAATTTGCCATCAATGGCACAAAATTACTAGTCTTCCCCTGAGCAAAGGTGGGAGGAAGAGAAGGATTATACCTCTCAGGCATGTCTCCAAGATAAGACGGTGGGATTCATCCCACCAAACTCAAATGTGAAACTTTGCAGCAGGGAACCCCCATCGAGCAATCTCAGGATGAGATGAACCTCACTCTACATGGAGAATACAAGAAATCGGGGATGATTTGCCCAGCAGCCTACCTAGTTTTCTGATGCCTAAGTACATGAAAGCCAACTTAGTCTGCCAAGCAAAACCCTTCTTCCATGTGAAATGAAAGAGGGTTTTGCCAGGGCATTCCTCGGAGTCCAAACTTCATCTTGGGAAGAGAGCAATTTACACCTTGACCAGCTGCTGCTACCTACAACAATAACAAAATGATTCTGCCACTTCTCTCTTACATAAGAAAATTTTTCATCAGAATTCCCATCCAATGAAATAGAGAAGTGTGCTATCCATTGTAAGAAAAAACAAAAACCATCAACAAAAAAGAAAACAAACAAACAAACAACAACAAAACAACAAAGCTTGCCTCATTTGGAGGAATCGAACCATAAAAACTGTCCTGTTAATCCAGCATGAGTATCAAATAGCAGTTGCTGTCCTAACCCTCATATCAACTCAGCAGACAGAGTGAATCCCAGATAAGGGACCATAACCATCTTTCCATTCACAGACACTGAGCAAGTATGACACAAAAATCCTGAATGGAAAGCAAACACCATCATGATTTAGATATTCTGTGAAATAGCTCAAAAAGAGACAAAAGTCTAAACAGCTATGGCAGAAAAGCATAAAGGTATATGGTTAGGAATGAGCTTTTAGACAAGTTTCCAGCATGTTATAAACAGATACTATTATTATTGTTATCATCACCATTACTGTTAAGAAGAAAAATCATGCTTTATAAATAGTTGTCTCCTTTTCTGCCATCTTTAGGGTTAATTATAAGTTACTTGGAATTACTGATTTCAATTGTGTGTTTCAATTGTTTTAAGGAGACTTTTTCATACTTTTTAAAAAATAAATAGATAAATAAATAAAAGGAATCTGTTAAATGAATAGATCGGGGTAGTCTGAGATCACGGTCCTATGATACGGTCCAAAAACAAGTCATGAAAATAGTTCAAGGAGCAGCAGCTCAGTCAGTCCAAGGGTAAAGGCTGACACCCAAACGAGTGGGAGTGAGACTGGCAGAATGACTCCAGGGCAGAGAAACCTGGATGTCAAATGCAAATCTGCTCATTTCCCGGGACAATTTTACTGGAAGAATTTGGACACACCAGTAGCAGCACAGAATTAAAGCAGCAAGAGAATCCTGTTGGCTGCATCCACAAATTTATGCAAAATTCTTTTTGCACAAAAGCTGTATTACCTCTGAACGGTCTGCCTGGTGACACTCCTGCTTTATTTCTCTGGGATTTGGAATGATTTGGTGCCTCTTCAGGAGCTATACCCTGAAATTATTAGGCAGATTACTCTACAGATGAGCTAGCCAGTTTGCACAGGGATACAATCAACAAATGGCAGTGAATTACCTAAACAAGGCAGTGAGAATCTGGCCTACTTTAAAGCATGTTTGCCTTTTTGAAGATAAAAGTTCAAGGCAAAGAAAACAGGTCATTAAATGAAGAGAGCATATTTGCAAAAGGTGGTCAGAGAATAAAGGACAAGCAAAATAAAGCAAAATAAAGAGGAGGAGGATGGGAAAAAAACACAAGGCATTTTGCAACAGAGTCTGCTCTTCTTACCATGTATGTGAAATCAGTCCCCAAACAGAATTTCCAGCAGCCATCACACACACATGAATTCTGTGATTTATTACTGAGTGTTGACAATGACCAAATACTCCTTGTTGTTTTCATGAGAAGTCTTTCTTAAGAATCAAGCAGAGAGTGCTGGAAAGTGTCTCACCAAGGGATGCTGTATGAAGGAGTGCGCCAAACTACGGTGCCGTCAAAGCCGTCTCTGCCAGCACACCACCACTAAAGACCCATGAAAGTTGGGGATGGCAATAAAAAAGAAAGGCCCTTGCTGGTGTATTCACACACCTTGCACTAGGGCTGCCCCATGCTCCAAATTGTGGAATATCATCTCCACTGTCCTCTATATCCTGATAGCAGTTTAACTCTCCTGAGCCTTCTGGTAAGACAGCCAGACTTTGGTTAAATCAAGAGAAACTGAAGTCTTTCACCCAGCAGCAAGATGCTGTCCTGAGTTTACTTTTTCTTTTCTTTCTATTTTTATTTTTTTTATATATTTTTTTAATTCAAATACTGCTGGCTTCATCCAAAGATAATCTGAGCTAATTTAGGAGCTAGACTGTTTGTACTCTGTGTTCAGAAGGAAGGAAAGAAAAACAAAATCTGCTATATTCAAATGAATCAGCTTGGAGACAGAGGTCCCAACTGATCAAAGACATATGGAACTCAACCTTAGGAAAAGAAATATCTCTGGAACTCGGTCTGCCATATCGAGAGGGATGCGATGCACAAACGTTTGAACGTGATCAGAAGCACAGTCCAGCATCTCAGAGCTCTCTGTTCCTTTTCTTGCTGTTAGAAGCAAAGCTACAACATAGCTTCTGCCTCTGTGTTTGAGCTTCCCATATACACAGAGAACAGGAGGTCTACAGCTTCGAATACAGCCCCGTGTGAACAGCAGACATCTTAAACATATAGGGGAGAGAGAGCCCTCTCGTCCCCTTGTGGGGACAGCACCAAAATGGACTGTGAGGAGGGTTTGCAATGCTGGGTCCCTGCTTAAAGATCAGCGCAAGGGGCAGCTGCGTTTTCCTTCTGGAGCCCCCAGCACCTTCGAGTCAGTTCATGCCAATGATTTTCCTTCCGAGCACCACAGACATGCCTAGGATCCCGGTAAACAGAACAAGAGGAGCCTTCCACTCCACAGTGTCCCGAACAGATCGCCACTGAAATAACAAGATCAATCATTGTTGCCCTGAACAGAAAACAAAGCAGCAACTGCTGACCTCAGCACATAGAAACAGGGAAAATATATATATGTATATAAATTCCAGAACTACAATAGAGATATAAATGGAGTCACCAGTTTTAATCCAGCTCCCACCATTGCGCCGAGTGGCACTGCTATGTATCAGGTGGAGTAGTGTCGTTTTACTCATCCTTTAGGACAACTTCTTTCAAGACAGTTCCAGTGTGTTTGGCATTAGGCAAGCAAGGGTGATTGTATAATGCATTTTTTTGCCTTTTTTTCTTTTTCTTTCCTGCAGCTACACCTTAATCATTTTAAACAGTTTGCCTTCCTGCTATCATCAACAGTAACCTTAAGCCATCATATATTCCCTTTGATTAGGATATATTATCCATTTCCCAACCGTACCTCACTGGTGTTGCATAGGAAGAATACAGAAGGGAGATCGCTGTGTGCCCGAATAGCATCAGACAGAAATCTATTTCTGTTTTTGTTTCCAGCAGATTAAAACCAAAAATAAATAAAAAAGCACACTACTTCAGTCATATCACACTTTGTAATATCAGTCCAGCATACACACTGTAATTAACATACACAACCAAGACGGATGGCAATCCATAATTCCCTAGGAAAGAACCAGGTCATTCTCCTGCCCTATCCAGTCAGGCTAGCATTTATTATTGTTACTATTACTATTATTACTTACAGTGTTACTCAAGCTAACAGCCAGGTTCTGTTTACCGCAGATTCAATGCAGAGGAAAGCCACTGACTTCCAGGGAGTTCTTGTAGATGAACTTCTGTGCAAGCGGGATGATCATCTAGCCATAAACACCACTATGTCACCAAACAAACCCGCTCCGCTTTTCTCTGTGCCTTTCCCATTCCTGAACACCGCGCTGCATCATCTTTCCCTTAAGATTCCAGTACATACCTGGCCCCCTGCATATGTTAAATTCGCAGCAGAGTGATAAAGAGTCCGTCCTAGCCCTGTGACTGCGATGTGCTCTGCATAAGGACGCTGATATCAGAGCCAGCTGCCCAATTAGCGATGAGGGGCGCACAGAGGCGTGTGAGCAGAGGTCAGAGGCACATTCACATCAATTCTGACTACTACTAAAAAAAAAAAAAAAAGAAAATAACCAAGTCCTGCCTCCGCGCCGGCTGGAGGGTGAATCAGAGTTTCTGCGGCAGGTGAAGATGCAGAGCAGCAACACAAGCCTCGATTTAAAAAAAACAAACAAAAAGGAAGAAAAAACAAAAAAGAAAACAATGCCAACAGCAGTGCCGGGTCTGTCGGTAATCAGGTTTTATTTACCAGCCATATTGTGTTAAAAAACCAGACGTGCTTCCCATACCAAGCGCGTTAACCTGTCACGGGGTAGACGCATTTCTTGGCGGGGGGGAAGCGCCGCCCGGCGCGGCCGCATCCCAAGCGCTGCCCGCGGGGCTGGGGA
>JAWLRI010001102.1:809753-839043 GCA_034781795.1 Crypturellus tataupa
GCACAGGCTTCATTCATTAGTCATCTTTCTGAAATACATAAAGTCATTGATGTCCTCACACAAAATACCTTGAACTTCTATTCAGGAGTTTTTGCTTACAATTAGGATTTTTTTAAGTCCTTTCAAGGGAAAAAACAGTAGTAGAATGAGTTTGAGTGTGATGAATAAGGGAAAAAAAAAGATGGAGAGATTTCATTTCAGTACTTTCACAACAAAATGTTTTGACATTTTGTTTTCCTTTTTGACATGTTTAGTAAAATGCTCAAGTAAATCTGGAAAGAAATTTTGTAATTTTTCAGATTGTGTGGGGAAAAAGATGCTTTGGAGTGACACATATTGATTTTTAAATATATATACATATATATATATATACACACACACACAAATATATATCTTTTTTCTTTAATTAGTGTTCAGACCTAAACTGAAAACCTTCAGCTTTCTCACACCTTATTTAAAACCTCTCTCCCAAGAAATCTCTCTGCTAAGTGTTCTGTGAGTGAAAGGCACTAAAATGACTATGTGCAGTCCAAGGACATTTTTTGATTTTTAGTGGAATTATGCAATAATTTTTTTGTGTCTTGGTTGGATAGTCATATTCATGTTTGTGCACTTAAAGTTCAATTTCCTTGTTGATCTGCAAAACAATCTTAAAATTTGAGCCACAAAATTTTGCAGAAAGTCTGAAAAGGGCAAAAAAAGTTTTGAGCTATGTAAGAGCAAAATGGAAACTCTCCAGATAAATTATTTGCTAATAATTCTAATGAGGGTTTAATAAATCCTACTTCACCTCCTCCTGTTCCTTACTGATTTTCTTATGTTGATTTTTTTTCAGGGGGAATATATGGATGAAAAATGTGGATATGAAGACATAAATAAATAAATAATGACATGAAATTAATGATAAAGACATAAATAAACAACGTGGATATAAAGAAATAAATAAAAACAACAAAACATATTCTTTCTCTGAATAGTAAGAATTGCCTAATCATGCAGATGTGATCACACTATGCTCATGTGAGAAGGAATGTTAAATTAGCTGGTGCTAAAGGGAGCTTAAGATGAAATGAACAATCTGAAGAGAGGATGATATCCACCTCCTGCCACTCAGTTCTCCACGAGGACATTTTGCCAGGTCCTTGATGAATCAACTTGATTTCTTAAAGCCAAGCCCCCTCTAGGAAGTTTGAACTTCAGTTTTCAAACCCGAAAGGCAGTTTAAGGTGGCCACACAAAAAATACAACAGACACAATCACAGCAGATTCTTAAGAAACTTCTGTCCTCCTTTCTTCTAACATCAATACAAGAAAATATTAAATTAGATTAAATCTTCATAGCAGGAATATACCTGCTCCTAAAAGAAAAACTAAAGCTAGTGGTAGGAAGCAAAAGGCAGACAAATTCATTTAAGACATAAGAAATATTTTCTTAAATAAAGAGTAAAATTAATGACTGGAATAAAGTACTACAGGAAGGAGAAGATTCTTTTTCTTTAATTGATTTCTAATCAAAAGTTAGATGAAGACTTGCAACATCTGTAGCTGAACTAATCTTTGGTGACCTCTTTTACATTGGGCAGAAATCTAATCCATAAAGTCAGTAGAATCAGTGTATGATACATCTCAATCTCATGGAGATATATAAAATATATAAAATAAATAATAATATTATATTTTTAAAGTAATTTTACCATTAACTATAAAGGATTCTTGGGTCAGACTTAAATAATTATGTAGCCAACATCTAAAGACAGGAAGGATGAATCCCACTTTAGTTGTCTGTAAAACAAATCCAGTTGCAACTGGAGGAACTTTATCCAAACATAAATCAGTTATCTCAGTGATCAAACTAAATTTAGTAGCTTATGATGGTCAGAAGAGTAAACAGTTGGAGAAGTCTAGCGAGTAGTAAAAAATACTTCTTTATAAGACATAATTACAGTGATGTAATAAATTGCCTTAAGAAATCATTAAGACCAAAAGAATAATCAAAATGGATGAAACTGGAAAATAATAAAAATATCACAAGCATCTGGAGAAAACACTAAATATGATTAAATAAATTTAATAGAAGTTATTAAAACTATTATTCAAAAGCTTTAATCGGTCTCTAATTATTAAAGAACAAGACAAGACTAACACAGAATACATATTAGCCTACAATTAGATACTTGTAGATTCATCTGATATATCTTGTCCTGGAAACTACTGAAGACAGTATTACATGGGCATTGATTGGTACAGAATCAAGATTTCCCTACAATCCATAAACTTTCTGGACATATCACATTGCAATAAGTGAAAGAAAGAAAATTTGTTCATCTTTGTTTCTGATGCAAATAAATAAATAAATAAATAAATAAATAAATATGCAATCTGTCCTTTATCTTTTCATCTAGATGTCTATTTTGAGCTGGGAGCTATGAATATGCTTACTAAAATGCTAATATTTTGTTTAAATAGGTTGTGAGATTCTTGAATCTTGTGAGATTCTTTTACTTCTCTTTCAACACTAAAAAAGGAAGTTTAATATTAGTTACATATGGAAATGCATGTTGCACAAAGACAAGCACAATATGAGTTACTTGTCTTAACTGCTAAAATCAAAGTCATGTTGAACAAAAGACTTCATACTTCACACCCTATTCTGGCAGAAACACGACAAAGCACTGTCACTCTGGGGGAAAAAAATCCAAAAAGTTATTATTTAACACTCTTTTTATTTTCAAGCTGTTTAACTTGCATGACTTCCAGCTTGTTTTACATAACCTTACAATAAAATCACTGCATAAAGTCAAAAGGTTTAATATAACTCGCTTTGTATTTTTGTCACAGTAATATATCAGAATTTAGCTTAGTTCTACACACATCCGACAACTGAAATGAAGAGTTCCTCACATCTTATTTTAAATAACAGCTTTGTTTCTGCTTTCTGTTCAGTCAAAGCACGTTCTGATCCTAGCAGGCTGACACAGCATAAGGTAGATATAATTCCTTCCCATCCTAAAATATTGGCAGGTTGTGAAGTTTATTGCCTTGCTACAGCAAGATTAGCAAGAATCAGCTACTACTCATGTGCTAGGCAAATCATTCTTCTTTATTTCATCAGAAAATCATTAATTCACTACCTCTGTGCCTTCAATTCATTTTTTTCTTGCTTATTTTACTTTAAAATCTTATATAAAGGCTGCAGCATTCCCTCTTTAATTAGTGCAAATCTTTGTGTTCCATTTAAGTGTAGCTGTTTGCATCTCCTAGTTTTCATTCCCCTGACTTCCCATCTGCATTGTTCCTTTAAAGATACTCATTTCACCTGCTTTTCTCTTGTCTTTCACTTCTTCAGTTCCACTTATCAGTCTTCTGTAGACCTTTCCAAACAGGAAACTCAGCTAGACATCCACCTCATCCACCTAGGTCATTTCAGGAACTTTGGAGCCCTCCTCAGCATTTCATATCCTCCTGAGGACCTCACAACTTCCAGGAGTAAATTTTACACCCTGTTGAAAGTGCTTTAATATTATGTTTTTGAAATATCGGCATAGGAAATCTAAAAATCGAGGATGTCATTATTTCACCCATTTCCTCTCAATAGCAGGGATGAGTGTCTTTCTTTATAGCCAGTGAAGGGATTTTTAAAACATGTTTTGTGTCCTCTGAAAATAATCCTCTAGGATAGGTTGTTCTGCCAAGTGAAGGTGTCTTCAATATAAATGTTGGCATGTATAGATGGAGAGTGACTATTGCAACAGTATTCTCCTCCATACTGTACTATCTAGCAGTAAGGTTAATTTCCCTTGTCCTTTTTGCCACTTTCTCTTGGAGATATGGGATTACACACACACTATAGTTAAAACAGCACAGCATTGGGAAAAAATACCTGTTGTCTTCTTTAGACACTCTTGTTCGTGGTAATCCACATCCCATTAAGATGTTTTCAGTACAGAGAAGTCAAGAGCGGGGTTCTCCACACATTTGTGACTATGATAGCAATTTTGAAAAATATGTTTTGCTGATAAATCTTTCAAGAAACCTCAAAGGCAGCAATACTGTAGCATTATCCAGTTTTTGGTGATAAGTATGAAAACACACTGCAGCAGCAGCAGTGCCTCCGAACACTAAATGTTCCCTTTATTCATTTCTAGTTCTTGTTTTTATGAGCAATAAAGCACATCATTCTATCAATTCTGCTCTCCTGCACGTAGGATTGTAATGAAATGCTCTGAATGAACATGGATTGGAAATCTAGAAAGGAAAAAAAACAATATGTCATCACCAGCAATAAAGACCTTATATGTTGTTTAGCTGCAATTTCTCTAAGACATCTATTTTCCTGCCTTTTTTTTTTTTTTTAATTTAAGTGCTCCCCACATCATAACAGATAAGTAGTCCTGTTTAACACAATCATTTCACATGGTGCAGAATTCCTTCCAGGACGCAGCGATAAAATTACCAGTGGTTGTTCTGATTGGAATTGCTTCATTATAACTTCTGGGGAATTGTCGACAGAAATTGGCAATGGGAAGTGGGAGTAGCACCATGGGGGAACCAAGTAGCCTGGGGATTCCCGAAGAATAATGAACAAAATGTTGGTGAAATAATAATTACCCTCTGTGTTTGCAATATGGTTCATCATAGAGCCCTGCGATGTCTCCAGGCAGTCAGAAACACATTTTGTATCCTTCACTGCTCTTAACAAAAGTATTTCTCCTTCCCAGGTGAACTTAAAATACTTATAGACATGATAGAAGAAAAAAATTAAAAAGGAAGGAAAAGGGAGTATTTTATAGATTTGAGATTGCTGATAAGCAGGCTAGGAGTTTTAAGGCATTTAGGTACCTAATAATTCCTCAGGGCAGGTGGTTTGGCAGATTCCTTCCTGTTTCCTTTGGTGTAAATCTAAAACAGTGGTTTTCAATATTTTTATAAAATATTTTTCAATATTTTTGCCCATCCATGAACCGCTATACTTCCTCTCCAGTGCTATACAGCAATCATAAACTCACAAACAGCTCAACTGACTGAGCTACCATAAGCCATTAGGGCCAACAGACCAAATATCATTCTGGAGTAATCCAAAATTATTACCTTCTAAACCTCTCAAACAAACAAACAAGTAAAAACCAAATAGATAGGAAATGAGGAAAACAACAACACCAGCCCTATCTTCTCTCCAGAAAGGTTCTGGGTAGTGATACTAATGCAACTGAATTGGATTTTTCCTTGTTCAAAAATGCATGCACCTCTGGGGTGATACTCAGGAGATGTAGCACATTCATGGACGTAGGAGAGGACAGGATAGGAAGCATGAAAGGAAAGTGCTGAAATAGTGGAACTTCTGGGAAATACAAAGGCTATAACTGGAGAGATCAATGTACTTGATTGTTATATTTGATAATATGTATGATTTTATTATAAGTGTGTATTTAAACAATCATGTTGCAAACTCATTTTGCTCAGAAACGGTTATATAATAAATACTAGCGAAAGAGAGACGGGAGGGAGGGAAACCACCCGCCTTTTATTCCAGAAAAATATTATTTATCATGAGATTTGGCATCGAGTTGCCTTATTTGGTCTGCAGGACTCAGTCATGGTTCACACGATTCATTATCTCTTTATCTCTCCAGTGAAACGACTACTACCAGTCCTATTTTGTTGCAATCCCTTCTTTTCAAGATCCTGTTAGCTTCCTGTCACTTTCCAACATGCCCAGAACACCTCTGAACTCGAAGGAATGTCAGTTAAATAGGCTTAATTTTTAATTTCTTGTACGTCTTTGCAACAAGTAGGTGAGAACTTCTGCTTGTCTCTTAGACAAGGTCTTCCCATTATGGTCTAAAAATTTCCCTATCTTCCCAGTAATATTTCATTTTATAGAATCATTCACTACATACCATTGGGTCTTGATAGGCAATAATTTCTCATTCACAAATAAACCTAGTGGCAGAACTGGAAGGGAAAGACAAATACCTGTAACTCCAACTCCTTCATGAAGAAATCAGAGGCATCCAGAAGCCCTATTATATGTCCTCTGATTCTCTTTTTTTTTCTGCAAACAGTAGATGACCAGAAAAAGAAGGAGCAGGGACTAAGAGAAAGGAGGAGCATGGAATTATCCCTGTGATTGCCCTGAAATTGCAAGCAATTATCTTGTTATCTCTGCCTTGCTATGCTGCACAGAAGAGCAGAGCAGTGATGGCACTGGAGTCTGCCTGGTCTCCCTAAGCCCTAAACAGGGCATTTTTTAGTATCATACATCACTCAGAAAAGGCAGCAGCAATTCCTTGCTGTGAACAGTATTTCCATGATTCCAGGGTGATACCTGGGAGGAATCCCATCACTCCTATTAAGGCAAACTGGGGAGCTTTTTCTAAATGTCAGGAAGGGTAATATTAAAATATTACAGTTGCAGATCTGAGCTGGTAACAAACATTAGAGATGATAGTTTTAAAAATTAGTAAAGGAAATTAAAGATGTGGAAAGCATCTCAGCATGAGCCAACAAATGCAAGAACTTTAAGAGTGAAGGTTAGAAGATGACTACAAGATCTCTATCCAGTGCTGATGATAAATGTTAAAATGATTTCATACAGCGCAGAGACAACCTTCTCAGTCTCACGCAAAGGGATTAATCAGGAAGGGAGCTCAGTATGGTAATAAAAAGAAGGAAGAAGTTTGCAGACGGTTCTGAATTTGTAAATGCTACTGCTTTCAGATGACTAAATCTTCATTTTACTGTGGCTAAAATCACCCCAAGATCCAGCTGTTCTCGATCTCTTTTTCTTTGCACACAATGAGACTAACAGTGAAATGATTTCTAGTCATTTGGAGAGCTGCACAACCGTAGCACGGGTTGTATTTTGACAGGCAGTGAGTGCAGAAACGACTGGGGGGGAAAGCAGATAAGATACCCTGAGTCAGCCTGTGGGAAAGAGGGTAGAAGCATTTTTTTTTTGAACTATGAATAGGAGAGTAATGGGTTATTTTTCCTCTCTATTGTTTCAGTACGATTCACCTTGGAGAATGTGGATTATTGATGAAAAATAAACCTTACAAAACATTTTGACATTGGCACTAAATATGTCCAAAACAGATATCTGTTGCTGAGCAGGTCATATCAGAGTTATTTTATAGTCAAGTGGTAAGAAATAAACACTGTTAAGTATAGGTCATATAACATATTTCAGATGTTTGTTTTAGGATGAGATAATTTGTGGACTGGTTTCCACTATTTTGACTTTATCTCTAAAGAGTCAAGAGGAAGGAGCTCCAGTGGAGCTATATCTATTGTAAAAACTGATATTTCATTGTATAAATCCCAGACTGAAAGACGAGAAATGCAGTCTGTTCTGGTTATAAAAAGATGACCGAGAGATGACTGATAACACTCTAACATGTATATACTATATTGGAAGTAAATAAGGCATTTTGACAAGCTCTTTTATCTATTTGCAAAAGGCATAGGAAGAATGGCAGGAAATTACAGTCAAATTATTACATATTAGAAATAAACTATAGTTTTAATACTTGAAGTAGTAAACAACTCCAAAGCAAACCATAAATTCTTGCTTTCTGGAGACTTCAAAATCAAAATAAATGTCTTTTCAGAAGAGATTCTATAGCCAGACACAAATTACTGAACACAGGCTCAGCAAGGGTCGAATTTCACCAATACAGTCCTAAAAACATCCATGGTCCTTTTCAGTTTTGTTTATAATGTTGTTAATAATGACATTGATAAAGTATTTGGGAACAGTTTCATTTCTGTTGAATACACAGAGGTTCAGCTCAGTGGAAATCTGAAGGATTGTTTTGCACAGAGCTAGAGGTTCAACACTGTCCCCCTGCATGCAGGTGCTAACCAACAAGACCCATCTCTCTGGTTGATATACAACTGGTGGCAAGAAAACTGCTACCCTCTGAACACAGTCCTGGGCAAGGTGCTCTGGGTGACCCTTTTTGAACAGGGATATTGGACTAGATGATCTCCAGAGACTCCTTCCAACATCAACAATTCTGTGATTCTCCCAACCCATATCTGGCCTGTCAGAGTGCAAATACTAGAAAAATCAAGGTGGATTTTGACACGTATAGGATTAGGTGATGAAAGGTCATGCTAAGTGGTGACTTTTGCTTTATATTTTACGAGTTTTAACTTTCCCTATGGAAGTTGGACTGCTTTTTCTAGCCTGTGTCAGAAGTAATAGGGAGCAGAGTTTAACACAGAGATATCATGATCTCATCTCTGTCTTTCTCTTTCTTTTGTTCTTTTGTTTATTCATTCTTTTTCTTCTATTTCTCTCTCTCTTTCTTTTGCTCTTTCTTTCCTTCTTTCACTTTCGCTTTCTTTTTTTTCTTTTTTTCTCCCTTTTTTTCTTTTGCTCTTTCTATTTTTCAGTCTTTCCTTTTTTCTTTCACTCTTTCAGTCTCTCATCCTTTGCTCTTTCATTTTCTTAAAGTTATGTGCAACAAAAGTGGGTCCACTCTCCTTTTCTTGCTCATGGAAAATAATTTCTCTTTATTTACATTCTTGGGTTTTTCTATTATTTTTGGATTGGTTTTAATATGTGAAACTGTGGTATGAATCAACTCTTAGAAATGCCCAAACCCAAAGAAAAGATTTGGAATATTTATTTTAAAAAAATAGTTTAGATTTAGAGAGAACTCAGTTTCTTAGCTTCAGTGGACTCTCATTCTTTAAACGATTCAGCCACTTAAACAGGCACACAAACATTTAGGAAGCCTCATAAACACAAAAAGAGCATAAAATATCTTGTATTTGTCAGATAAATTGTTTGCCACAAATTCTACCAAAGCTTTAGGGATTGTTGCTCTGATCAGGACTAATGTTTTCATTAGATCTTTGTCCAGCAGAGACTGGCCTACACAGAAAAGCCATTCCCTACTTTTTCAGCAACTTTTGCACCATTTATAGTCTTGATATTCCCTGGAGCAGGTACTAAAGGTGTTCATTCAGTAAAAGATTCCCTCTAGATTTTCAATACCTTAAGGCAAGATCTGAAGTCTAAATCTGTGGCTTTTGTGTTCCAGGTACTGCAATATCATGAAAAAAAAAAAGAAAGAAAGAAATCAAAGTCAAAAACACGTTTACCAGCACCTCTCCAACTTTCATTAGCAACAAATCTTCCAAGAATAATACTGAAATAATTTAAAGTTCAGATTACTATTTTTTGTTAGGATTGATGGATGGATTGATAATGCAGATGGAGAATGGGAGAAGGAGAGACATCGTGTTCATCTGCTAAAATTTGTCTCTACATACCTCATTAAAAGGAAAACAATCCTTGATTGATTTGGGATTATATCCATTTGTAAGGAAGCAGAAAAGCAAACAAACAAACAAACAAAAAATGCTCTCTCAACATAGAAGTATACTCTCCACTGGAGAAAGAGGGGCTGGAGTGCTTTAAATCTTCAGAATTGTCTTCACTCCCAAAATAAAGTTTCTGAGGAAAATTAGATAACATGTCAAAAACATTAATTGCATATCCAAACTCCATTTATAGTTTAATTTCAAAATCTGTCACTTGACAGTTTTCACATAATTCCAGACGTCTCTTTAAAAGAGACTTTGAAACACACAGTACACCAGAGATACCGCATTATTGAGCGCGTGTCAAATTACAAAAGAAACAGTCAATCATAGGTTGATAGCACTGACATTAAAGATAGAAAGGCTTCCCAGTTCATCTTAACCATCTCCTTGCTGTTATTGAATCAGACAAGCAGGTCATTTTCTAATACTGACACCATTTAATGTCTGGAGTAATGTCATATTCTCCATCTGTAAACTTTTCTCACTCAGGTTTATTATCAGTACCATGGTTTCTCTTCATCAGACATGATTTACTTCTGTTTGGAAAGATCCAGTTATGTGTGGTTGTATATTTACAGTTTCATCTTCTTGGGACCTTTCATGATCCAACATCACCCTCCTAAAATAACCCATAGGCTGCGGGCCATTAGCTATTCCCAGAAGTTGTGCATCCAAGCCCTCTCCAGCTGAGGAAATAAAGAGCTGAATCCCATTTCGGTCACTTAGTTCCTAAATGAAAGGAGGGAAGAGAGTAGAGATTTACTCAGTTAGGCATTTTTTCCTCAGGGGATGATGGTCAAGTCTAGGTCTGGCAAAGAAGATAACACTCAATGTGTTCTCTGAGCTCCAGAAAAGAGGAGGTCAGATACTTTACATGACATTGCTGATGCATCCTCAAAAACTGCAAAAAGAGCTTCCCAGACTGTTTTAGACTAATTAATAATCATGATTGATTGGGTCACAGACCTTCTTAGGTATATCTCAACATCTCAGTTGCACATCTTGTGTCCGTGGTCTGGGTTCTACCTTTCTAGTCTTGTTAGAGGTAGCTGCTTGTTTTATTCCACTACTCACCAAACTGCATCATCACTATACAAAAAATAGTCACTGTTTTTTTGTCTGCAGAAATATTTTACTTTTTTATATTTTACTTTTATTTATTTTTTATTTATTTATTTATCATCAATAAGGTCAGATGAAGCTTTTATGAAACTGTTATGAGAATAAGTAATACAACTATTTGTGCTGCTTCAGGTGATCAGCTTAGTGTGCAAAAATGGACCTACCTGAAGATAATGCAGTAGCACTGGCTCCAGATGAACTGAAAGGAAGTTATTTTGGCAGATCTGAACACTCTTTTAGAAAGACCATGTCTTCATTGACCTCAGATGCCTCCTGAACAGAAAAAACTTCTAAATCATGTTCCTGAATACAACTTTTGCAATACAACTGCAAAAGGAGAGACCACATGATGCAAACAGTGAAAAGAAATTCATGCACACACATGAACAAGTTAGTTAATTTCTAAAGCAAGTTATAAATAAACCATTAGCCAAAAATACTAATCAGAATTATAGGTCACTCTCTACAGCTTTCTAAATTGGCAATCTGATTGCCGGGGATTAAAAGAACAAAACAAACAAATAAAATATATTTATAGGAAGATAATGAGATGTCATGGGCTTCTATTAGAAATTCTTTCCAAGCACAAGAGAGAACCCAAGAAGAATACTAGAGAGGAAGACCATTATAAAACTTCATGAATTTTCATTACTTCTGGGTGGCAGTCTCTCCATGAAGAACAGGGAGGTTAGGAGTATTCGTTTTCTGCACAGAGTAGTGATTTGACCTTGTTCTGCAGAACAATAAAATAGATCTTTCAGTTTTAGTGTTTTGATTTTCAATTATGACTATACTAAGAGATCCAATCCACTTTATTTCTCCTGTTCCTCTTCTCCATTTCTTCCATTATTTCTTCTGTCCAGAAAAATTACATTTTGTCCATATATTTATAAAATAATTTCAATTTTCCATACAGATTCCTTTCACATTTCTGAACAAGTAAATAATAAAGAAAAACAGACAGTGTCTGTAATGCAATGTCTGCATTTTCTGATATTTAGACTTCTCTTTTTCCACAGCAGTGCAAGTTTTTAATCAGAGACGCCTGTAAATCTCATCCAGAAATGAAAATTTATATTCAGTCCCTATTTTACATAAAATTGCATTCATAGAACATGGCTGTAGAACTGGTCAACAGAAGAATTTGTCGTGTAGAAGATACCTTTAATGTAAATAATTTTCCCTTTTTTATATGCTTAGTAAATATATGCACAAGGGAGAACGTGCTGCATGCTAAACCTAGGCATCCTAAGGAAGATCCTAAAGTGGATCTTCCTGGTGACACCTCTTACTGAGCAGCCCACTAACGCTATTGATATCAGGCCTTGCTAATGTTCTTTGCACAGGAGCAAAAAATGCAGTTGGGCAGTCACAACATAAGAAATACTACAGCCAAATTAACAAATGTTGAGACTGACCCAATGGTCGATCTTTTGGTGACAATATTTCCTGTGTCTTGGCAAGCAAAGGCACTCGGTTATGTTTATTGCTGTCTTTGCACTCCTGGAATAAAAGTTCTGACAGGGAGAGAGAGTGGAATAAGGAGGAAAATAAGAAAAAAAAAAAGAGAAAAAAAAAAAAAAAGTCCAGAGATACACACTGAAGTAAACGAGCTGCAACACTTTGTGGAACAACGTGGACTCTTACATGATTTTCATAATTCCTTTCAATAAAATGTCTGCAATTTGACAGCACTGTATTCAGTTATAGTTGGCACTCCAGGCATCTCTGTACTCTGGACATAACATTTATATTGCCAGTTTTTTCACATATACAGAACTATTTGTCATCATCATCAATCCCTTGTGTGTCATTTCTACCTTCTGGCAGGTTGTATTTTTATTGCTTTCCCTTGTAGATCTTTCTCTAATTTCTCTCTTCTTTTCAAACCAAATTCCTGTCTTGGGGGGAAACAGGATTTTCAGAAGGTCTAGATAATGCACTGAGGACTTTATCATTTCCTCTTTAATTTTAGTTTTCATGTCCTCCTTGGTTTTAGTTTTTATAGATGTTTTTTATTAATCCTTTCAAACTGAATTCACAAATAGACAATATATTAGAACCATCTATGTTACTAAAAGGTTGGTCCATGTAATTTGATTTTCAGAGTTCAGGCTTCTAGTGCTGTTTCAGTCATGCTAAGTTATACAAGACATTAGGCTGGTCTATATTGTGGAGGTCCTAGAGCAGTGCAATGGCTTTTAGATGGGTGCTTGAAGGACAGCAGAAACCCACCTAGGGCCTAAAAAGACACCAACTAATAGCTTAAAAAATGACATCTAGGGTCACTTAATTGGCTCTCCGATAACATATCAGAGGTATTACTTTCCACTGCATCTTGTATCAAAAGAAACTTCCCCACACATATATGTCAGATGCCCAAGGTGACCTTGTTTAGATAATTGTCTCCTCTCCTTTGCCTGGTATCTGTTGGCTAATGATCCAGATATAATCTGGTCTTCTTGGATTCCTTTCCCATTTAATGGAGAGAGAGGTTCTCTAAATGTGAGGCTTATCTAGATGATGCTATACACAGGTAAACACAAACTTGTACAAACAGTGGTGCTAAATCATGGCACAGGACTCCTAACTGGCATCAAATGCCACATTTTTTTAGCATCACCCTGAAGCTAGCCCAGCATAACCTGACTTGCAGCCTATCTGAGCACTGTAACTGCCAACTCAGATGAAGAAATCAAGAAATTCTTCTTCATCTGCTTTTTTTTTTCTTTCTTTCTATTTTCTTTCTATTTTTTTTTTCATCCAAAGAAGCTAAACTACACAATGGGATAGTTTTGACCTGACATGTAGTGGGGATGCATTCATGCACATTGCTGTATCATATCTGCATCTTCTGGCCCAGCCAAAGTGGTAGAGACAAGATAGTCCCGTAATGGATCCCACAGGAATAAAATGAATCATAGAAAGAATCAATAAATCTTCAATGCTAAATGAAAATGATTTTCAAGGAAAATATTGCATAGGTGATAGTCTCTTCACAAGATAAAAAATGTTTTAATTAATTGCTTAATTTAATTTTCTTGTAAGACTATCCTAAGGTGGTCAGCAAAGTACATTATTTCTGTATCTTAAAATGTGCTGAGGAGTTATTGCATGAAGTGCAGTACATATCTAATTTTTGTAAGACAGACATCATTTATAAGGTAGAGGAGACTTGATGGTATGAAAACACTGATGCCCAGAAGGATAAATAAAAAAGTAAATCCTCCTTTAAATACTTGAATCCTCATTTTTTTTGAAAATTCTCTCAATTTTGAAAAACAAATGTTTCCAGAAAGAAAAAATAAGGTGGTTAAAATTAAAATTATTTTAATTCAATTAATTAAATTTAATTACTTTATTTATTTATTTATTATTTAATTATTCTTTTTCACTGAAAACTATTTAAAGATGCATTCCATTATTTGGATGACAAAGTTTTTTTATTTGAAAAGTAAAATTATCGGCTTTTCCAAAATATTAGTCATGTTTGTCATTGTTAGAATTTCGGTTTGTTTCCTATGTCATTTAGGGGACTCTTTGAGAAAAGAATAAAACAACATCTTAATCAAGAAGCTGTGATTTTTCCCCACTCTCTGACAAAACAGGAATCTTAATTTAGCCATCTGGACCTGAATTAAAGACGCAGCCAGAAATGAAAATGAATTAGCCTGCGTGGCAGAGATGTAACATCTTCAGACTTCAAAGGAGGGATTTGTGTACATAAACAGAGGTGCCCATCAGCATTTGACATATTATTGTGTGGAGGGCACCCAGGACATCCACACAAGCCTCCAAACGTGACACAGGACGTATGGGAGGTTTCTGTCCTTCTTCATGGCTGCTTCAGAGCAGCCATGAAGCAGGCAGGACACCATCACGCAATTAAAGTCCTTCCCTGCATCTCCATTGACTATAAGGAGAGCAGCTGAAGTTGTCCACCTCAAAACTAAATGTTTGCAGTGTTGGTGTCCACATTTATCTAGCTGGATCGCATTGATACACTGCTTACAGTTGTATACAGCATATGCTGATGGTAACGGATAAGCAGATTCCTTATCAGATTTTAGCCCTTTCCTTCTATAATACTGGCACAAAGAGGTCCAAAATGAGAAAGGTCACTGCAATGATGACTCCTTCCCTTCAGGGAGAATTTATCTGGTAGTCTACTGCCTTCCTTCATGCCAGGCAAGCTGGAGGGAGAGTTATTACTCCCAAAAGAAAGAGGAGGTGCCTTCAGTCTACACTGCACTTATGACTTTATTTGGATGTCCAATACCTTTTGAGGGTCATATACCAATAGATTAGAACAAATACCTCTGTAAATTCTCTAATCTAGATAATCTACCCACAACATATCATGATAAATATCTGCACCATGGATGACGCTGTCATGTTATGCATCATGTCAGGCCATTTTACATGTCTCTCTGTTGTGACCTGAAGAGAATGTATGTTTTGCTACATGTATTTTTTCTTCCATCTGGCTGTTGTTAAGATTGGGAGGGAAAAAAGGAGGATGGATAGAAGTGGTGTAGTAAATACATGCAGCCCTGAGTGTTTTCAATAGAGCACTAATTGAAATGTTGTAGATACTGTTTGCCTCAGCTGTGGCTGTTCATAATAACTAACCTGATGGATTTAAAGAGGAACAGAAAAGAAAATAGTGCTCTCATCTCAGGGAGAAAGAAATTCAAGCAGTGTGTTTGGGATTTGAGGGCCTATGGAACTCCTGAGGTTGGTAAATGGGACTTATACAAGTCCTGGGACCAGATGGGATGTATCCAGCAGGAAGCTGGCTGACACGGTTAGGAAGTCATTTCTATCTTTGAAATTTTGTCATCATTAAGAGAGATTCCCAATGACTGTATATATATATATATATACACACATATTTATGTGAGGATGAACAAAGTCTATTTTAACCATTTGATGTGTGATTATGACCTGTTCCACAGGGACAAATATCAGGGACTCTATGTTATTCTCTTGCTCCTATCTTGAAAATATTTTCACTCATACTTCTGTGTTTTCCCTTCCATTCACCATTGCTCTTAAATCTCAATATCTAACATATGGGTGCTTGGTTCGTTCCTCGCAAAGGGCTTTCTTGTATAACACTAATGATGCTAGAAATGCTGGTTAATCTCCTGAATGTCAGGACTGATTTTTTGGAAGTGGTTTGCAGGATCTTCTGCTTTTTCTCCTGAATCTGTATACCCCTGCCTTCCCTTTTCTTTACTGCCAAGGTTTTGCTATATTGAGAGTGATAAAGGGAAAAGACAATGCAGAAAACCATGTTCAGGTACACCCTCTAAGCTGCAGCACATGGGGATTTCAAGTAGCTAAAAAGCACTTTTCATGATAAAAAACACTTTTTAAAAATATTTTATTCAAACATAAGAAATGACAGAGAAAATTTCTGCAACTGTCACTAAGAATGACCAAAAAAAACCCACCCTATTTTGCTGTTTATTTTTTTCCCTGGGACACCATCTAAAGTGAGGGAAAATTGTTTCTCAGTCTGTCAATGAGGCTTTTTACCCCACCAAGAGAAGAAACTTTAAAAAGCAAAATGTAAAATGACTGTATGTATGCATTTGAGTGGACCGAGTACAAGCTGCCTTTTGACTAGCAGGCTAAACCTGTGGTGATTATTGAGCATTAGATAACACACACCAAGAATGCTTTGAATTCCCTGTCATGAATGAGGATGACTTTGTGCTTGGTGCTGTGCAAATGCAGGGAGACGCATGGAATTTGAGGTGGCTCTGTGCTTTCTCCTTGCAAGAAGCACATCTCTGCTCAGTTGCCTTAGAAAACAAATCAGAGCTAAACAACCTTTAAATAGAGAAAACACAGGCAAGCTGCTAGAATTAGTTAATATAAATAGATTAAAAATCAGATATAATCATAGCCTATGCAGTCACTGCATGTTAGATTTTATTCTCCAGTCTTGCTTGCACCACAGCAATGTTCAGTTGCTTCCTGATTTGCAACAACCTCTGTGAAGAACCTTTTTGTTCCTTACAGCTATCCAGGCCTTTCAATGGAACAGAATATAGCAAACCTAATGAAAACAACTTGAACAGTTAGCTCATGGCTCACAAGCACCTTATAGTCTAATGGTTTCCTCAACAACCCTTAAGATGGGTGATTTGTTTTCATAGTTGTTAGTACATCTTCGATTGCTTGGGAGGGTGAAGTATTCTCTGTGCAGAATGCAAGATCTGCTACTCAGTACAAAGGACAGAAACTTGTGTTTTTCAAGGAGATTTCAGGACATTATACATTATATAAATAAATCAAGACAGATGCACCTAAAAAGTACCACTTGACACCATTTGGGCTCTGAATATAATCATAAATGGTATCTGAGATGGTCTTACTAGGTACGTGCATAGATCTCCAGGATTTGTTCTCTAGGGTTAGGAAAATGATTAACACAAAAGTGGAATGTGGGTACAGAATGGGGAACAGAGGAAGAGAAGTGCCTGAAATGGCTCATTTTTCTTTCCAGAGGTTGTTTGTTTTTACAGTAGAGAGAGCAAATATGACTATACTTGTAAAATATACACTTCCAGAATTATGATTAATTCAGGACATGCACCCATGTCTTAGAGAAATAAATAAATTAGTAGATCAAGTTATATGTGACTCAGGTGCATAATTACCTTAAAAAATCTTCCCCTCTATCAAACTCATTTATTTAAGAGCTTTTTTCAATGCCTACTGAATTCCTTTTTTTTGGTGGTAATAATATATAAGAAAAGGGTTATGCTCTCAAACTGACATTAGGGTCATTTGTTTTGAATAAAAGAGGACAAGAAATGAATGCTCATAAACTCTGGAAAGTGGGTCAGACAGTATCTCTGCTGCTTACCATCCTGTATTTTTTCAACTGAAAAAAACAACCCTTTGTTTGAGAACTGCCATTTGTTGCTGCAGAGGCCTGTGAAAAATAAATAAATAAATAAATAAGATTTTCTAGGTGAGGATGTGAAAAGAGGAAGAAGGAAGAGAGAAATTCTTGGAGTAACAGATATCTTCTGTGCAAATTTCTTAGTAACTAAAAAAAGAAACAAAAACAAAAACCACAAAACAAAGCCAACGAAGCTCTGGGCTACGAATTGAACTCTAGGCATCTGCAGGAAAGGAAAACAGAGACAAGTTCTATGACAATGTATAGGAAAGGATCATTTCATTGTTCATAAATGCCCACAATGTAGGTACTTCTGTCTGAGCTGGTCCCTTGGGTCTCCTTCAGGAGATCTAATCAATTCCATCAGTGGACTCTAAGCTTCAATTCATCTCATTCTCAACTAGGTATATAATATAGATCAGATGGGTCGTATAGTAAAAAAACATATTTTTATCCACTGATGTTCAGGGAAGTCCAGGGTGAGAAGCTTGGTGCATTGCAGGGTGTATTGCAGAAAAAAGATACCGAAAATCTCACCCAAGGGGAGGACAGCAGTTTGTGGAAATATTGTTCCAGAAGCACCTTCAGCAGCACCATTTAGTCGACACTTCATATGTAAGGATTGTCCAGTGCCTCTCTTCTTTTGCCTTGTGTTCCTCCACCATGTAGATCTGGTGGTTGCAACAGAAGCAATAACAGTGCAACATGGAAATATTTCTCCTACAGCTGGTACATGGCAGGCCAGGCCTATGAGCTAATTCATGAAGAAACAGCTGTAGTATAAAGGATCCGTGCACAGGTAAGAGTCAGTGGCACAATTGAACAGCCACGAAAGAAATAATGCATAGCAGAGGGCTATGCTTAAAACAGTTTCTAAAAAGCACAGTAAAAATACACATTCATATAATCCAGTCCATGCATCAATTCAGGTGAAAAACGACTGGTGCGTTCAGAGGTTGCAGTAGGACCATCATCATGATCAACTTCCTGAGAATGCCAGACATAAAAGTGCAAGCTGTGTTCACAGCCTTGAACTGCAGAATCAAACCCATCCAGTTAATCACCCCAACAACTGCTATCACCTGTATGGTGAGCACAGAGAGACCAGGAATGTGCATCCAAATATGTCTCATATAAAATAGATGAGAAGGCGTAAAAGTTTTGATCATGTATACATGAGAGGAACTCAGATCAGGACCTGGCCAATAAAAAATTCTGGAATTCACTTCCTTGGGATATAGTGTTGATGTTCTAACAATGAAGAAAATAATGTTTCTGCATAACCACTGGAGGATTTGAAGATGATCAGTATGATACGCTGACAGCAATCTGTCTTCACCAGTTTTCTTTCTAGAAGACCATGATCAAGTTTTCATAGAAGAAAATTTAACAAGAATCTTTGAGGTAGAAAACATGTGCATGAGCAAATGGTTCACCAGATTCCTGCCTCTTTGTGCTTTTTGCAGGGTAAGTGGGAGCTGAGGATGAGAAAAATTTAATGCACTGTGCAAGCAACAGCATTTAATAAGCTCTAAAAGAATATATTTAATAAATAAATAAATAAACAAATAAATAAATAAATTTTAAAAAACCACACCATAGTAAGAAGAAAAAAAAAAAAGGTAGTAGAGGCTAAATTCTCAAATGTAGTAAATTGGTGTGATTCTAGTGAAGTCAATTGTGCTTGCTCAAATTATGCCAGTTGTATATCTAGACGCAAGAGGATAAACACCAGACAGCTCTGTTGAATCAAAGGTAGATGAAATAATGCTAAACTGATCAAAGTATTCCCAATTCCCTCCGGAATACATAAGAAAGAGAAAAGCAGGTCATGTCTCTGCTGTCTTTGCACAGTTTCCATAATAAGCATGGTTTATATCTACATGCTGCTGTATTTACCACTTCATACTGCTCCATTTACGCACACATGCATGTCTGCAGTATCACTTTTATCCACATTATTCTCTTCTCTATGCTATCACAAACTAGATTATTGTCTTGATGACTCTGGATAATGAAAATTCTCTCTTTGAGCTATCACTCTACATCCCCAAGCATATTTGTATAAATAAAAGGCTGTGGTTTCATTCTTCTGACATTTGATATATCAAAAATTAAAACATAGTTTTTCCTGTTTGCTATTCTGAAGCAGGAAACAATTTTGCTTTTCCCTTAGCTCTACCACAATCAAAGTTTGTAGGTATTCATTCGGTAGTTTAGCTTAATCATACTTATGCAATTACTGTCAGAGGATGACATTTTCCTTTCACCTTTACTATTCCATAGAGATTAAGCTATCAATCCTTCAAGATCATTACAGTTGCTTACCTGCAGGTAACAAAAAAAAGTCCTAAATATCTAGAAATCTTTATCTCTGTAGTAACATGAAACAAAAACTCCCTATGCCTTTTCATTCTTTCATTTTGTAGTATGGAAGCAATATTCATAGCAATAAAATGGGCTAACCAGAGGAATACAAATAGATCTCTAAGAAGTGCAAAGCAGCAATATATAACCTTGAATGTTAAAAAAAAAAAAAGAAAGAATTTCTGTTTCAGTGACATACACGTGTTGAATGTAAAGCCAGAAGCTGCTCTTGTGATGACTTATTATGGAAAACACAAACATTTTAATTTAATCTGTGGTTCCCACATATGGTAGTCCTGCTTCTCTCCTGATCTGTTTCTTCAGGTCATTATTTCTCATGGATGAAAAACAGTGTAAAGAAGCTAGGCCTCAGTTCAGCGTGGAGCACAACTAGAATAATGAGAGCTGCGGTATAGAATTAACTGCTAAGACCCAACCTCAGAATAAACAGTAATAAATAAACAGGATAGACAGTATTATCTTTGTTGTAATTACCTGATGGTGCTTGACCAATGTGTAAACAGGTATCATATTCCATCCAACCATTCTATAACCATACAATTACCTTAATAAATTAGGAAGTCTAAAGGAGTTAATATGATGTTTTTCAATGAAGATATAGTGGAGAATATGAAGAAATATTGTAAAACATCTAATCTTTTGGGCTGCTTCACTCAATGCTCCTGCATTTGCAAACAGAAACCAGGCACACTGTTTGGATGTCATCACCACTGCATGACATGCTAAAAGTATCTGAGTTAAAGTGACATTCTTGATTATTTGACTCTGTGCAATTCTTCTTGCTGTTGCTTTTTTTATGAGCTTAGAACTTTGAGACAGACATCTGGAAATTATATTTACTGCTTTGTTCCTTTTTGGGTCAATTGGCCCAATGAAGAAGATAAAATCCGTATCTAAAGCTGTCTCAAAAGTGAGGCAAGCCAAACCCTTTATTCTTTTGCAAGCTTCTATTCCATCTTATGAAAAGATACAGTCCTGACTTGCAACATATTTCTATTTCTATATGCTTATAAAGGTCTGATTAGAACTACAGGCTTGTAATATAGTTAAACTAGTTTCGTACTTCTTATCTCTTAAGTGATGAGCCAAAATCTGTTCTCAGTTCCATTTTGACCTGCTGGACACCTCCAATAACTTGCAAAATGCAAGACAAAAAAAATCTTGCATCATTTTTAGATTTTTAGTTTGACTTCTTGTGGAAGCCAATTTTTTGTTTGACTTCCTATGGAAAAGAAGCTTTTGTAATTCTGCTGTAGGTCTGCCAATCCCCTTTATTCGCTGATGGTGTTGACCGGTTTTAACGATTAGGCAGGAGGTATTTATTTCAAAGACATTGAGAGTCTTAACACAAACAGTTACAAAGGAAAAGAAGACAAACCACAGTTGGTGTTGCAGCTACCGGATAGGATGTCACAATATTTGACACCAAAGAATCTCCAGGATAGAAAGACCATTAGATTTTGCAAAGTTGCCTTCTAAAGGAGATCCTTATTATTTCCTTTCTTAAAACACTTTCACAACCGCAGCAGTTTGGTGAAGATTTACATATTTATGCCCAGTTTTGTTGCCCACAATGTATGGAGTATTTATTGTTTAATTACTTCACTCTCTTCAGCTGTTAAAATTACATCAGTCTACTTTTCATTTCTCAGTGTGAGAAATGCATTTTACTTTTCATTATGCTGAAATAGATACTTGAAGTTTGTAATTTGCACATCTGGGTCCTGATCTTCAGCTGGCGTAAAGTGACTCCACCAGAGGTTTAAGAATTAAAGCTACCTGAAGAGCTCTCCTTCCTTTTATTCCTATATAATCTTATACTTCTTCACACTTTCGGATTAAGTCTTATGTTACCATTATAGAATAACTATCAAGCTGTTTTCAGTGACAGCTGACATGAAAATCATGAAGAAAGACATTTCTGAAAATTCATGAATTCTATTTCTTCTCTGAGTTTAGTTAATAGTATGTTCATTTAAGTAAAAATATACCTTTAATGAACTTAATTGCCTAATATAATAGAAAATCTATTTGTAAAATATGGGATTTCTTCATGTGAGATGGGAGATGACTGTGATTTTAACTGCTCTTTCCAATGTAAAGAAAACAGCAAACATTTCAGTTGCCTGTATCAAGAAATTTAAAATGAAAAAGAAAGATTCCTACCCCTGATTCAGCGCACCTATTGCAACTATGTGCAACTTCAGGCATATACATTAACAGTGTTTAAGTATATACTTATTAGATATTTTTGAACCAGGTTTTGCCCAGGTTTAAACCTCTTCTACCATGTGAACTTCAAGCACAAAGCAGTTTCTTCTTAGAAGCCCAACAAGATTATCAATGTCTTACAGTCTTTCCTTAAGAAACCCTTCATATAACAATGGTGGATGGCATTTAAATTTTTGATGTTTCACTCATGGGGACACAGGAGGTTAATGGGTAAAAATAATCCTTTCTGGGTTCAAATTAGTAAGTGTACAATTGGTGTGCATAATAAGTAAGAGTAGCCACAATTTGTTCTTCCTCTGATTAGAATAGGTTCACCATGTCAAACAATGAGGAGTCAGAGACAGATAATAATGATCTGATAGTATTAATCACAAACTGTAATGATAAATGCATGTGGTTCCTCTATCTCTTTGCACAAGAGTTTTTACACTTGGTCTAAGCTTTACAGCATTTGCAATCAAAGAGCTTTTCTTCATCGGTTTGACAAGACCTTTTAAAGAGCTGAAGATATCTACTTCAAGGCTGATGAAATTCCTAGCAGAGGCAGTTCATTTAGGGATCTTTAATTAAGGAAAGAATCAAGACTAACTTGTTTTATACAATTCTAGTAGTGTCATATTCTGAGACTTTAGAATTCACGACTACAAGACCTTTTACAGTAATCAAGACACGAATTTATGGGGTGAATTTTAGGCTTAGACAAAAAAAAAAAAAGTTGATAAATTATTCTAAATAAATATGCTGATTTCCTACTAGTCCACAATAATACAGTGAGGAACTTGTCCTGAGGACTGGGAACTGTTTTACAGAGATTAATAGGCATGGACAAAATATTCATAAGAAATGTATCTAGTGGACTCAGTCCAGTGTTCCAAGGACTGTAACCCTGCATTAGGCAAAATATTTGCACAATTGCAAATCAGTGAACACTGATTTGCAATTGGAAATAACATTAACTTCCTGTGAACTTTCCTCTAGGCACAGGTAGAAGGATACTTATAAAGACAACAGACATCTCACCTTACTGTAGCCAATATCTGTTAAGTCACAGATTTGACTCTGTTGTGCATTCCAGGCTTTCTCCTACATGTTTCCTGAGTGCTCATTTATAATAATGATGCACATGGGTGTTAATTCTAATGACTGGAACTCTTAGGTTTACTCAAAACACATTTTTGTCTCTTTTTTTTCCCCTCAGAACTCATCTAAAAAGACACAGATGGTGTCTAAGCAATTCCTTCCCTAAAGAAATCAGGTGTCCAAGCAATTCCTTCCCTAAAGAAATCAAGACAAATATCAAACTAGAATAATGATAAAAAAATTGCCTAGATTATTTAAGGTTGTTACTTTGGTATTATTTGCTACTTCAGTTATGCTCATAGTACTCAGTAGGATGATTCACAAAAATCTGGGTTTGCTTTTGGTTCTGTGCCTTTTGCTGCGTTATATAGACCAAATCATTTGAGTTATGTCCCATTTTTTTCAGCTATAAAGAGGGATAATACTTCATATTCCTTAATTTGTATTCCATGTGTATCTGTTTGCCTCCCACATTGCTATGAAACTAACACCATCCACATCTTAGAAAAACAGATAACGGGACTCGTCTAACTAAATGCAGACATGTGCTATGTAGTTGTCTATATCTCATCATCCCTGGCTCCCTTTATAACTGAAGGAGGGAAAAAGGCATTTTGGAGATAGATTAAGTCTAAAATAGTGAATTATTCCCTAAAAGTGCTTCTGTTTTCTAGTAAGAGACCCTAGGAAGACTGGTACATGTCTACAGGTCAGGTATCAAGAGTTGTTTACCATGAATCCCATCTAAGATCCAATCCTTTACTATGTCATGTCATACTCCTCTGTTCTGTGTAAATTTATAAACAAAGGTAGAGAAAACTGAGTTGTTCAGGTGATACAGAAAGTAAAGTTACTTTACTAAAGTTGCATAAAGTGTAATCAGCAGCGAATGCATTTGATCAGGCCGTAATTTAATTTTATGCAATAAGAACACTGCTACTCTCCAAGCATCAGAGCTAAAGTAGGATTTCCACACTACGCATTTGCAGGTACTTAGCCGTACTGTAAATTATCCTTTCATATCCTTAAGTAAAACTGTAGAGGTCCTTACTATAAAAACATGCTAGCAGGAACAAATATGATGGGCATTTTAAACAGAGATAAACTCCTATGCCTGGTTTCTGAAAATGAACAGCTAGACTGCTGGCAATTATCTCTAATTACAGTTAGTATAAAAGGGTTTTCATAATGTGCTTTTGTACAATGTGAAACCTTCAAGTGAGGTCCCAGGGCTGAAACATTTATTCCCTTTTCCCATTAAGTGCATTTAAAAAAAAATAGTAATTAGAAAATCATTCAGGGGAAAAGATAACACTCTGACATGGTCACCTAGTAACTACCTAAGTCTTATTATTTGCATCTCAAGAGGTCTGAACCTGTCTGAATGATTTAATTTTAACCATCACATAATCTGTTTTCTTATCAGGACTGAAAGAGGAGAGAGAAGAAAGGTATCATTAAACCCATTTTCCAGACAGGGAAAATGCCACAAAAAATCCTTTGCATACATTTAACATTAATGCTTCCAAACTTGATAGTCTTCAAACTTTTATCCAAGAAAGAGCTGTAGTTCCATCATGACTTTGAAAGAAATGAGAAGAAAACTTTCAACATCTACATCCTCTGTTATATTCTTATTGATTGTTTTTCTGCTTAGGACTTTGCCCTGCCCTCACTGTAGTATTTAGCTATCAAGCAACGAGATAGATGAGAGAGGTTAGAGTCAAGAGAGGTTCTTATTCCAGCGCTTGCAAAGTGAATATTTTGGACTGGGCTTGATAAACAGGTCCTGATATGAGACCCTCTTGCCTTAAGGGGCCTTGTCAATCCATAATCACTTCCCCAGTGATATACTTCCTTTGTGGTCCTCTTTCTTGAGCTCAACCATATTCTTTGAAAACCCTAGGATTTAATAATCTGCATTTTCTTAGGAAAATTCTACCCACACCTCCTGTTTCTTCTTCCTTACCTTTCCTCAGATGTGGGGCTGAGACTGAACAATGGGAAGAGGTGGATTTATCCTTAAAAATGTGTCTTTTATTATTTTCATAGAAGTCCTTTTGCATTCCAGAAGGTGATGAGACATACCCATGTGAGGAGAAGAGCGAGGGATACTCCAGTGAGGAATATTCTGAGTTTGGTCCTGTCAAAATAGAGTTATGAACTGAAGCTCCACAGGACACTCCACAGGTCACTCCAGATCGGAAAAGTGGACTTAAATCTTTCTCCAATAGCAAGAGAACTAGAAATTTGAATGCAAGTCTGTCGCATACGAGATTCAAGTTTTGACCTCCAGACTGCTGACTCATCTAGGACAGGGTGCTCCTTCTTCTTCCAGAATGACTTGATTACATTATCGGGTTTCGAGCTGTTTCCTTTAGATCTCAGGAAACACTGCATGGAAATACTGATTCCTTCCCTGCTAATTTTAAGCACTATTGATGTGAGGCATGAGGAGAGTAGAGCTGAAATGGAAAAGTAAACCCTAGTTTAAGTACTGAGTAAAAACTAAGGTCTTCGGTGCCTGTCTCCTCACATGCCCTTTGTGTACCATGAAACCCTCAAGGTTTACTGAGCAATAGCATTTACCTGAACTACTGCACTTACCATGTTTAAAAAGAAGATTACTTAGAAAACTCTGCTAAATGCAATTACTGGGAACAGTAAATATTACCATTTTAATAGCACTTCTTGTATCTCTTTGTTCTTAGAAATGAGTTCAAATGTCCATTTGATTAGCCAAAAGTAGACCAAAGAGAAAGAGAAAATTAAAAGTGTTACTTGTCTATTGGTTTTCTCACCTCAGAATACTCTTGGAGCACTTCCAAATAATAAAACTCACAGAAATCCCTCTGAATCAAATGGACTTCAGCATATCAGTCTTATAGGGCAAGATATTTTGAAAGGTCTGATTCTGTGGGACCCTGACTGCACTTTGTTACCTTCAAAATCAAGGGAAATTGGTGTTTTTTCCTTAACTTCAATGATCAAAAAAACTCTCCTGAGTCTTTAAGCTATCTCAATATGTTTGTAAAAGTCCTTGAGATCTGCTGTAGACAGCTGTATTGCTGTTCCCATTTTACAGATGAGAAAGAAAGGTGCACCCAAAGCATCTCAGAGGTTTATTTTTCATATCTCAACTCAGTATTCTAGGTATAGTTAGGCAGCTTGGTCTGAAAAGACCATTCCGTACTTGGGAAATATGCAATCCTTGCAGCAGGTTAAATTGTGCATGCTAATTATTTTACAACAAATTTTTGTCCTTGCAGAAAACCGACTGCTTCAAGCTTTCTTGCTTCAACTCCAGTGGAGAGAATCTGAGTTTGCATGTGCTCTTTTCTCAAAATAGAGAATGTAATTTTATAAATGACAATGTCACCAATAGAGACTTAGCTGTGAGTGCGCAGGAATCCAGCACATCACATGTTCTGAAATTGCCTTCTGAAAAGTAGCAGTCATAGCCCTAGCAATCTTTCTTCAAATCACCCACTGTTACCCTGGTCCCTGATCTACAGGACTCATTTTCTTTCAGGTTCCCTTAGTCCAAACAGGCTGATCAGCAGTAATGACATCCTCTTTCTGGGTGTAAAAGTCAGAGGAGAAGGGGATCCTTCTACTTAGACCAATCTTTCTCAAAATTGTTTTCCCTAACACGTGTCTATGAAGTTTATCTTCTAAAGTTCCAGCCTCAGAATCCCAGTGGGAACACACTCCACCAAGATGCAGCAAGGATGCGTACTTTGGTCTTGCTTCCAAAGAAAATTGCCTTGCACTTAAGTAGCATAATAGGCATATCACTTTATTCCAGGCAATGGAATGGGCGTTTTTCTTCCTTAGATTCCACATTGTCATAGGCTGTTCTTTCAGAAATCTTCAGTTTGGCTTTCCCTCGTAACCAGTACATCTTATTTGCCTGCTTCCTCTTTTCCTTCCTTCAGCTATATTTTCTTTGATCTTTTGCTCTGCTTGCCGTATATTTTTCCATCCTCAGACCCTTTTCTGCCTAATGCTTTCTGTACAGTAACTTCCAAGAGACCTTTCTTTTTATAATCTCCAGCCACATATCCAGGTAACTCCCTGATTAGCCTTCCCGGATGGTCAAGGTGTCCTTTTAATTATATGTTGCTAAGTTACCAATGGTGATATCAGTCTATTGTAATGAGGACTCCTAATGGCTAGATATCTAAATGGGAGCTGGTCATTCCTGGTGCCCCTTTTAGTCAATAGAGTTCAGTACAATAACTAAGACTGAGTGTTGTCTAGCTCTGATAGTTAGGTTAACATGACCTGAAATATGCTTTCTGTTGGCTATAAAATGAACTTGCCATAACTAACTCAAATGTTTAAATGTTAGACAAAGTGATAATATTCTACCCCAGCATCATGTCATAGGTGGGGGAAAATGAGGCCATGCCCTGTTTTAAGTCTTTTAGTGAAATGATTTTGATTTCTAGTACTAATATGGGGGCAAAATATGCAAAGCTTAGTAAAAATTCATTCACCCTGCACTTTAATCAGGAAACTCAGGAACTCAGGAAAAACAAAGTGTCTGTTGAATCACAGTAAAAATTCTAAAAAACGTATAACGAGAATGACTATGATTCTATGAGAAGTAACTACTGACAGTCTTTGCTGCTAACTCATTTTCAGTGGAGAAAAGATGACAGTAAAGCCTTGACATTAGCATGTTCCTTGAATCTTTGGCTTCCTGATAAACTTTCAAGACCTTGGATTTCAAGCCAAAATGAAATTATAGTCTCTTCTCCAAAAATGCATTTTCAGAGTATAGACGTGGGAGAACTGCTTAGCCTCTAAACTATGCAAAAAGCAACATGTAATTGCTTTTCTAAAATAATAATAATAATAAGTCAGCTTATTTAAACAGATGATTTTAAGAAGCTGAAAGAATATACCCAGGCAAGGAACGGGTTATCAGGTTTTTCGCTTGTTTGCTTGTTTTGTTTTAATATTTGTTCAGGCATGATGTTGAGTCAGAAGAAACTTTCATTTGAACAGAGTATCTAACCCATTCCTTCAATAAGCCATTAAACACAGGTGTCAGTAACAGCAGGCTATCAGAAACACCTAGTCATTAAATAATTGTCATGGAGTTAGGCTAGATATTATGAAGGTAATATCTATCTGAGTAAGAAATTCAGACAAAGCTTTGCCTATAAATTTTCTATCGGTACAGATTTTCTCTCCCATCCTCTTCTGAGGCCATTACAGAGACACATTATTTCTGTGAGTTAATAGTATATCCAAGGAAATGTTAATCACTTTATAGCATCTTTAAATAAATTATATTACACTATATTATATTATGCTATATTATGTTGCATTACATTATTATAAAAAGCCTTTCATGAGAATTTAGGATCGGAGCACTGGCATGGAATCTCTTGAGTTAGGTCCAAAACAGTCATACTCATCCCTTGTCATATATTTTTAAGCGACACTGCTGGTGTGATTCATCTAAGAAACATCCACATTTATGCTATGGAGATATCTACATGTCAGCTAGGCATCCAATCTCCCATTTGTGTGGAGGAAGAGACATAAAGTCTAGCTGGAGGCCATTCATCAATAATGTCATCAACATGAAGACTCATTATTTATGCTCCTCTTTCCTTCTTCAGTTGCTGCGGTCCCCACAATGTCACTAACTGCATATGTTTATACAAATGAATCCTACCCAGGAGATCTAGTCAAAGCAACAAATATCTTCTTGTAGGTACTGATCCATTCTCCAGACTTTTCTGACCAGTGGCTAAGTTTGGTTATGCTCATGCAGTCAGGTAACACCCTTTGAGACAACCTAGGATATCTGACACATCCACACAGGGTACTGAGATCCATGTGTACCCTGCACAGCTGTTGCAAAGCCATAGGTTAATGTAAAACACCTTAAACAGCTGAGATGCAAATATGTGGTCAACTATCTATTTTTCTACTGAGCAGAGTGAGAACTGAAACATACAGGTTATGTAAATGTACAAATGTTTAGTTAAATTTAGTTGTTTTAATCTTTGGCTGAATCTCATTCCAGCTCTTCTGTCTTCAGGTGGAGACATGATTTTGCTACTGAGCTGCTCCAAGAACACCACACTTCGTACTTCCCAAGGCTGAATTCCTTCCCTTCCCTTCCCTTCCCTTCCCTTCCCTTCCCTTCCCTTCCCTTCCCTTCCCTTCCCTTCCCTTCCCTTC
>JAWLRI010001102.1:866955-881085 GCA_034781795.1 Crypturellus tataupa
AAAAGAAAAGAAAAGAAAAGAAAAGAAAAGAAAAGAAAAGAAAAGAAAAGAAAAGAAAAGAAAGAAAAGAAAAGAAAAAAGAAGGACCAATAGGTGCAGCATTGAAAAAAAAAAAACATCACAGGAGGAAAAATCATCACAGTAACCATCAGAGTTTTAGAATATGTTGGTCTGGTGTACTGCCAATACAGAGAGGATTTTTATTCACTTTAATCCAATCAGTTAAATTGTAAGGGAGAGATTCAACATACTCATTAGTGCTTCTTAATACTATGATCTGCCTTTGATGGACAAAGAGGCACATGGAGAGAAGCAGGTTCATTCTCTTAGTGAATGTACAAGGTGAGACTTCACATTCTTAAATACAGGGGTTTTTTGAATCACTAGGGAGAACAGACAACAGAAAGAGTAGCTATTACCTTTGCTTCAAAGCAATATATAAACATCTCATAAAGTTCAGTGGTTCTTCCACCTCAGAGGCATGACAGAGAGGAAAGACAAAAACTACCACAGATCTGGTCTCACCAGCAAAGGCCGTTCAGCTACTAAATGCACTGAAAGATCAGCAAACTTCTGTCCATGGCTGTTTCTTACCACTTGCTTTCCCATCAGGTAGCTTCTTAATTCTTGATATGATGCTGTGATCTTAATTCCCAGCAGCCACTCAAAAGCTGGGATATCCCAAGGACAAATGGGATTGGGTTATCACTCTAAACCAAGTCTTACTGCATGAGCGACACTAGTCATCTCTGTGTTAGGCTGATTTAGTATGAAACTCACCATGAACCAATTATCACAGGAAAAGTAGGCAACTGTGCACTTGAGTGACTACTGCTTAGCATTTAAAAAGAACAGCAAGATCTACATGTGCAGCTACTCAAGGGAAGGGCAAGAACTGTTCTAAATCCTTACTAGAATAACTTTAAAAAAAAAAACAAGACCCAGATACAGGCATCTGTGGAAAAATAAAAGTGAACATTATGCATTTATATATTCCACAAAATATAATCAAGACTCAGTCTGTTAGGTTTTATTCACAATGTTGTTTAGAATTCAAATGGCATTCTCATGTGCATGATTATTTTACATAAAAAGGAACTTTCATCAGTTTGTACAGAAATGAATGTGTTTTGCACCGGATAAATTCTTGTAATGTTATTGTTGCTGCTCTTTAAACATGTCAAAAAGGCCAGCCAGATAAACTGCCAGGGAAGTAAAGCAAGTTTTGAAATATTAGCAACTACTTGCTAAATCACAGGTAGTTCTCACTTCTTCTTTATTGACTTTGCATCATTTGAAACTGGAGGTTTCATTAACTCATTTGTTAATGCACTTATGAACTTATTGAACTTATTGAAAGATGTGTCTTTAGAGGAATGGAGAAAATGCAGCGCCAGAAAGAATACCAGCGAAAAGCCTTTTTTAAAAATCAAGGAAGTTAGTTATGCTAGAGATACTTTGAAAATCCTTTTGGTACAGTAAGTTTGATCAGAATTCATATCAAGAGTATGAAAAAGGAAATCCCTGTGAAACATTTTCGAGGCCACAGAGACAGCAATTTGTGGTTGAAATTAAAAGAGAAATCCAAGTTATATCCTGTGTGTGTAATATGTCTTGAGCACAATCAATAACTTTAAGAAACCTTAGAAAATATGAAGGAATGATAAAAATGAAAAACAAGTCAAAAATGACAAATGGGATTATAGCTCAATTATATATATGCTTATTTCTTATAATGCTTAAGAATCACATAGGTACATAATTCAACTGCAGAAACCAAAGAAAAAGTATGAACTGTCTTGTAATTTCAATTTTTTTCCTTATAGGCTGCACATCTGCCTTACTCCTACCTGTAAAGGAGGTATGAAGGAACAGGATGCACTGCCTCTTGTTCAAGTTTGCTGGAATGGAAATTTCTGGCTTGCCTCAGAGAATGCATCTTGTGGAATGCTTCCAACTTTCCAGCTGCCTGTGATAAAGAAACAGTTAAAGAAGGGATGATCCTAAAAAACACTTTAACCCTCTGTTAAAGAGGTTGCACAACAGTGAACATCATTTGGGTAACATCAGAAAAAGATGTTGCAATAGGTGAAGAGATTAAGGCAAGAGAAAATCATACCCATGAGACCTCTTTGGACATCCCTTCTACTCTAATACAAAAGTGAATGCTCAGAGATGTTGCTGATATTTCACTGGCAATTGAATTTGGAAGAAGGACATTCACAAGGAGTAGACTAATGAGCAGACAGTAACCTCAGGACTTCAGGAACTATTTTCCAGCAGATATCTTATAGAAATACTACTGGTGGAGACACAGGATGGAAAGCCTGTTCTTCCTAGCTCATTAAAAAAAAAAAAAAAAAAAGGAGGGGGAAGGAAAAAGGAAAGGAGCAGCATAGAAAGGACATGATGGCAGACAACCCAAAACCAAAAGCAAAAACAAACAAACAACCCCCTCCACAGTATTATCATTATTATTGTTTTCAGAAGAGAATTTTACACTGACAAAATTAAAGTAACTCCATGGGCCCAGGAAGACAATGCATCTTTTCTAAATCTGCTTAACTGAAATCATTCAAATTGAGACCAAATTCCAAAACAGCAGTTTGTTTCAGGAAGTAGAGAACATTCTGCAGTTCCAGAGATTACTGATGTCCTCCAGGATACGCTGTGAGCTTCAAGACAAATATTGTGGAGTTCAGGATGAAGACATGAATGTTGGTAATAAAAAGCTGTTGGTGTTTAATGTTTGCTCTATCGATGAAAATTACAAGTAGTTTAAATATTAAAATACCATTTTTTCCTGCGGTCAGGAATTTCAGACATAAATGCTCAGGCTCAAGAGTGTAATAACTAGTCTTATACCTCCTTTTGCATTTGCCTCTTCTCAGCATGACTACTTCAGAATTTCTCTGTATCGGTCTCTGAACTCCAGACGCCTCTGCATTTTGAATAATTGTGGACTTTTTTTGTATTTTACATTATCCTTTTTTTGCTTCTTTTTAAATTTAACATGCAGAAGAAATTACCATTTTTAGATATTATAACGGTAGTTCCTTGGGGGGGAAAAAAAAAAAAGATTAAGAACAAAAGTGGTCAGGAAAACAGAAAATATTTTAGCTGAAGTGTAAGAAGGCAGGTAAGACTTAAACAACAAGGGAATCACATGAATAATTTCACAGAAGGGAAAACATTTATCCTGTCCCCAAAAGTACTAGAAAAATAGACAATAAAATTCCTCCAGACTTAAAATAATTAATAGAATTTCTGTTATTAGACATTGTTTTTAAAGAAATAATGTGAATTTTGAATCAAGTAGTCTCTCAAGCCAAATATAGTTCAATCAGGAGTCACTAGGAGTCAGACTACTTGATGAAGTAATAGCACAGTCTGCCAGAATCAATGTTGTCTGATTCTTTCCTCCCCATCATCTTTGTCTGAAGAAATGATTGTATTACACCAGAGCAAATTGAAATTTAATCTCTCAGATTACATATTTTTAAGAGTTCATAATTTATGGATTTGCACAGAATACATGGAAAATGCTATTACAAAGAAGGAAACTATGTACAACAGAAAGTGAGAAAGATTAAAAATCTCATATCATCAGGGAACTGAGCAACTTCAGTCTAAAACTGCCTCTTTCTTATCTTTCAGTAGAGATGAAGTCTGCTGGCATATAGCCACCTAAAGAGACTTTGCATAAGAGTAAACATAGATTAAAACTTGTTGTTGGGAGAAGATTAGCAAAATAAAAATTAGATGATTGAGAAAGGAAATAACTTTCTCAGAAAAACAGAATATAGAAGAATTAAAGAAGAAATGAAATATGTTTTAGAGGATTATTTAGAGTTGAGAGGTCTGGCAAACCTCCTGAAGGAATATTTGAAGCAAGTTCTTGGTTCCTTCCATAGTTAGAGGAAGTTCGAATATCATCAGTTTACACAAATCTAGAGATTAGAAAACAAAATTGCATTAGTTCAAGAAAACTAGAGTTTCTGAAGATTGCTGCTGAGTTTCAGAACTGGTGTTAAATTTTGACCCTTAGACTTATTAAGTTTATAATGGAAAAGAATATTCCTTCCTCTGGAAAGGAAAAGATTATAATAGTGCTAATACTCATGGATGAGAGACACCAAATAATGCACTTCAAAAATGCACTAAGAATCAATTAATTAACATTAAAGATTTCAACAAAAATAATGGCATTTAGACTACAGGATAGAAAAAGATAGATTTATTTTTTTCCCTAGGAACTAGAAATAATAGGGGAGGAAGGAAAGCACATATTTTACACATTTTTATTTGTGTTTTATACACATATAGATAGACATAGACACACACAAACTATTTTATGAGCACCATTTTTTTTAATGTACATATCATATATAAAAGCTCCAGGCACAATTTACATCTTCTTTAGACACAAACCTATTTGTCCAAAAGGAAAGGTACTACATATAGATGCTGTAATGCGGGCAAAAGCGGATTTGGAATGAAGGATTTAACTTTTTTTTAGGATTTGCTTTCCATAAGGGCCTCCTGAGTTCTCCTTCTCACTTCCTTAGGTGAACAGGATGCAATAAGCAGAGATAACCACAGTGGGGGCTGATGATCATAGCCATGAACCCTCCGGCCTTTTTGATTAGTTACTCTGGTGACTCTGCTATATCTAAATATATAGATAATGCTTCATATCCAGATATATAATCATACAGAAAAAAAAGTAATTAGTGAGAGGTGTCAGTGATTCTAAGAGGGTTAAGTGAGGATATGTTTTTATGTATGTGAAATTAAAGTGAGTTAAAACCTGAAGGACACACTTAGGCATGCATTGTACTAGCGAAGCAACAGAGACAAGAACCTCATTTTCCATAAGCACCTGTACACAAAGAGGCTGAAACGTTCTGAAGTGATAAAAACAAATATGCTTGCAGCGTCTAGTCGTGCAAGAGCTCCAGGGCTGTATCTTTCAGATGTTGTCTTTTCAACCTCTTGCTCCACAGTAATCCCTGGGTTTCACCTGAATGATGCTCCTGTTTGATTGTCTGATTAAAAGTTCAACTACTTACATCTCTAGTCTAGTTCGGAGAAGGAGGTGTGAGACTGATCTTTGCACAGACTGGTTGATAAGAGCCCACTTGATACCACTTCCTTTAGCACCCAGAATGCACACTTTTTGTGACTCTCATGATTTTTTGGTTTATTTTTGAATTGTTTGAATAAAATAATGCTAACCAAAGAGAATACGAGTGTACAGACTTTTTTTTTTTAATATTTATACTGTAAATTATACTATGATCCTCTTCAGAGAGGAAGATTTGCACAGTCTTTTGTTGTTGTTTTTGTTTTGAAAATAGTAGGATGTTGTATTGGACAGGACTACATCAACTGCACCTTTCCTCTGCTCTAGAGAGTTCTCATCATGAATTCAGGAACTATTTTTAGTTTCTTTCCTGCTAGATGCCTGAAAATGGGCTAAGGGGTGAAATGTAATTCACACAGGCAAAACAGCTAACATAGGTCTTCTATATCAAGGCTAAAAAAGTCTTTCTGGTGCGTGTTCATTACTGTACTTGTGTCATTTTTATTTCATTTTACCTTTTGGTAAGAGAGAATATCAGGAAAAAGACAGATGTTGGAACATACTTATTCAAAGAATATTGTGTCTTTTTTCCCCCCAGCATTTAGGAAAGAAAAAAAAAATTCTAGACAGACTTTTATTAAATTATGTTATCTTGTCTCCATGCATTTTCTCCAGGTGAGCAAGATCATTCTGTAATGCCTTCCCATCAGAAGGAGCTAGAATTCATTGCAGCAAACTTCAAATGTATCCACTCAGAGTTCCCTTCCCAGACATTCTGAGTACTCCAAAGCACGGTCCAAGCCACTTCTTTCAACTGCTTCATGAAGGGGAAGTTCACACCAATGTCCAGAACATCATTTTTCTACCCTGCAGTTTCCCAAAAGAGCTTTTCTCCCCTCATACAAACAAGACAGGTTGGACTGGTTCTAAAATTAGTCCAAATCACACGTTCTATCTCTGTTTAGCAAATGAATGAATCTTTTCTCCACATGGTTTAATAGTCCTGCCTAAGCTAAGGAGAAGGTGATGAGTCTGTCCTGTATTATGTGTCTAAGATATATTCGGAATTTTGGAATTTTGGAAATTTGGATTTATAGAGAAAGAAAAGAAAACGGGGGAGGTTAAAAAATTAAAAAAGCTGCTAAGAAGTCTCTTCTAACCATTTTTTCAATAATATAAGTGATAATGAAGGTGAAGGAGATTGTTTAAGGCATCTAATTACACTTCTGGTAGGGATGAACTTGTCAGCTAAGGTGACTTGTGATCAGTATTTGCCTTTTTAAGGAGACAAGTCCCAGCACAGTGTCAGTCTTATAGGTTGTTAAGAGTTGTGGAATTTTCTCTGAAGATGTGATTACACTTCATGCAGTCAATGCTGTGAATGCAAAGGATTTATACCTCTGCTCTCAGGGCTGTTTCTAGACTATTAAAGACACATCTCACATTCATCGTCAACGTGACAGATAACACCTTCAGAAAGGTGTTTGAACAACTGAGCCTTTCTGAGCAACTTTTTCCCACTTCCAATGTAAAGAGGAAGATTAGGTGCTTGAACTATCTGGAGTATCATCCTCTGCAAGTGGCACTCAGTCTTTATGACTTGCAACATGCAGGCCACATGCTAACACAACTGGGGCGTCTGGTTTGTTCCTCGGGAAGGCAGTGAAGTCAGATGCCACAATAGACATGAGGGTTAGCATCTTTCCTTTCTAAGTCATGACCTCCATGGGTTTCCTGCAAGGCATTTCCTATTAATGTCAGATGGGTTCACCCTCCCTTGTGATAATCTGAGAGCAAATCAGCACATTTCTTATGAAGTTCTCCCTCTGCAAGTAGAAGCTTCCATGTATTTTTGTCTGCAGCAAAACCTTTAAACAACTTCTTTACTCTGGACTGGCAGATAAGAATTTGCTTCAACAGAAGAGTAGCCTTGTCCAGTTCTTAAAAGAGAGCACCAGAAATTCAGCGGAGAGAAAAAAAAACACATAAAGTGCTTGACTGATTACAGTAGAGGTCACTCAGACACTTTCTGAAAAGCTAAAGAATTAACCTAGGAATTCTTTCATATCCACTATACTTCATTTTACTGCTTTGCTTCTAACTTACTTGCCAAAATTTCTCTCAACTTGTTTTTTTTTTTTTTTTTTTTTTTTTTTTTTTTTTTTCTCTAGCCTATGTCTAACAAGTTGTGCAGCTCAGTGGGAGAAGTTTTGTAGAGGAAAATAATCAATGTTGAGGAGCTAGTGTGTCCACACTGTGTTTGTGTCAGGAGGTTTTACTTTGAATTAGAGTGAGCCATTAAACTGTGGTTGTGACTGAAAACTAGTATAAAATTTAAGTTCTTGAACTATTATGTTTGAGTAGCTCAACTCAAGTTAATCAGCATCTCTTCCAAATAGAGACACGAATTTTATCATGTGTAGTCTTGAAAAACTTTTCGGTAGCCAAACTTAGGGGACATTTTTTTTTATCTTTCAAATGTTATGATTATAACATTAATTATAATTGCTCAGATGTTTTCCACAGTGTTAGAGGCCCAAAACCTGGTTACATCCATACAATCACAAACTTCAGTTTTAAACTATTTATAAAAAGTGTTCCACCCATATAAAAGGAGGACTGGCCTAATCCAGTTACCAATAGACCTTCCAAGACCTAATAGGGCATTCACAAGATTCCCTCAAGCATTTCCCTCCAGATTGACGGCACAGTTGGATCAACTTTTTTTAACTATCCTTCTTGTTTCTATGGATCATTGACCTCTTCTTTGGACCCCCAATCTTGTGTCATCCAACATCCAGGAGCACAAGGTACCCAGTGATCTGGAATCCCGGGCTGCCCACTGGTGGTCTCTCTAATTATTGCAGTTACATCAAAGCAGGTCAGCATGACACAGACCTAGATAATGCAGGAAGACAGTTTTCTCCCAGGATTCTGTGTAATTCTGTCTGTAGAACTAGAAACATCTCTTCTCTGGGCAAAAGGCTCAACTGCTCATCAAAAGGAAGCCCCTCTACACTGTACACTGATGGAGGCTAAGACATTGCTCACATCTTTCCATGGTCCCCAAGATCTCTGGGTTGCAGGCACAGCCTCCGCTTCAGAGTCTTTAATTCCCCACAGCAGCTACAGAGTTTCTCCTATTGTTACTCTAAAGAAAGAAACAAACAAAAAAATGCCCCTCCTGCCATTCTTTTGGGCTGCTGACCTTCAAAAATGCATATCTCTCTCCAGAATTGCCGACATCTCGGCAAGAGACTCAGGGCTACTCCCCTACTACTTATTTACCCTTCCACTGCAGGCAAAAATAAACTTACTTTCACCTCTCCTCGACAGTTCTGGACTTCCAGGAATTTTAAGCAATCTACAAATTGTCAAAAATGCTGCTTATCCTGAGTCAGCAATGACCAAGAGACATGGACAAGGGGAACTAACTGGAGGAAGCTAATGAGCAAGTTAAAAACTTGCAAAAATATGAAAAGAATGGGCAATTGACCTGTCCCTATCATGAGAACATCACACTGAGTATCACAGACTGCAGCTTAGATAGTAAATAAATTTTGCGTAAAGACTGTTCTGGAAGAGTTTCCTGGAAAAGGAACCGCCTTGATCAGGAAGACTTCTTTCTCTAGAAAGGCCTCTGTACCTGCTCAACAACATTTCATTTCTTCTAAAGTACTTCTGTGGAATGAGACCATGCAGTGCAGAAGCCTTAGAAGAGCAAAGACAGACTGGATAAACCCAGCAGCAGACATGGGCAGCAGGTAAGTTTGACAGTGAGAGTGATGAACAGGAGCGCCTGGTGAGAGGTATCCACCATGATTTGCAAGAGCAGTTAGCAGCAAACACAGCCGTCAAATGCATCAGCAACAAATGAAAATCTCCCAGTTACTCTCTAATTGCTAATGATATAGTTATTTGAAGCTGAAATGAGTTTCAAAATCCCAGAAATAAACCAATACTATCCTGTGACTTCAGCAGTATCTGAACCAAAGCACATATATTGCGTGTGTTTGGGCCTAACATACCAAGCCAGTAACTTGGTAAGCTCTCTGGGCTTGTTTTTTATTTTGATTGTTTTGGACTTGTGCAGCAGGTTCAAAATTCATCCTAGCACTCACAGGTGCTATAATAACAGATAGTAATAGTAACAACCATGCCTTACTGGTGTAGACATTCTCACAGTACTATTTTACATGCAAAGCAAAGCACTTAATGGAGTGTAAAAGGCATCCAGACTAGCAGCGTCAAAAGCAAGATGATGGTTATACAGTATCCAAAATCATCATCTGTTGCCCTTTGAGAAGGCTGAATTCATCACGCTACTATCAAGATTTGCATCAGACCCTACACTGTCCTCGGGAATACATTATAAATTTACTGTTCTGACAGATGATATTGAAGGTGAGGAAATGATCCAGAAAAGTGGCACTCATTTTGGAAAGCAGAGGAATTTGCCAATCACTGCTTGTTTCTAATGTGGAAAAAAAAAAAATTCCTCAATCAGTTCTCAGCATGTCACTCACAAATATCAATGATACATGGTATTTACAGCATTTGTGTAAGGCCAGAAGGGTGATTTAGACCCTGCCCTCCACTTAGAGCAACTTGGATGAGACCTTAAATACTGAGATCCATTTTGCTTGGTCTCACAAAATAAGCTGTGTGATCTTTTTCTTTAGGCAATTTTTGCTTTCTGTCTGCAGACTGCGATCCATTTATACAAATGCAGGAGAAGCATTTTACAGAATGAGTAAAACTATAAGATTTGAACATGTCTTCAAAACACACTGCAAGCAGGTGTTTTGCAGAACCTGCTTTTACAAACGATATGTCCTTTAGAGGATTAAATCTCAAGTCCCTGCCAGGAATTTGTTAACAAGAGTTGAACACTAAGACACAGCCAGAATAAACAATTTTTATGGCAAGCTTGTGCAGAGAGACAGATTAAATGGTCTATTTTTCCCCCTCCTTATGCTAAATATTATGCATTTGCAACAAAATCCAAATAACGTCTTCTCTCACATTCTGTGCTCTAGAAAATTCAATGATGGGTACGTGCACTAGAAAGTCCGACACAGAAATTTCTACTGGATTTGCATCCAGGGGAAGCAGGAACTGGCACCAATCTTATAACCCTTTCAAAAAAAAACCCCTTCCTGTTAACACAGAGGCACAGAGGAGATGTGTCAGAGTAAATATTTCCCAGTTCCTGTAGAGGCCGTTTCTTTACGCAGATCTGCAGACAATGCCTGAGGCCAATTAGAAATATGCTGGTAAATAAGCATGTAAATCCACAGGTAGCAGCTGTTCTCTTTGAGACAGACCAGCACGGGACTGCATACAAACACTGTACTGTGCTATTGCATATAATGAGTATTACATGTCACAACTGATGGATTGCAGAAGTTGTTTAGAGCATTAAGCTCAGAGCATTGAAATAAAGGCTTCCTTTCCTGGACACCTTTTTTTTTTCCCCTTCTTCAGACTTATAACTGATAAGTTATTACTGCATAACTGATGGGTTTATGCGCTAGATTTTTTTCATAGACTTTAAAGCATTTTTAAAATATTTAAAACGTGGAAAATGGGGTACAAAACAGTCAGATGATTTATTCTTCAACATGTCACAGGCAGGGCAGGCTATGAGATGTCAAAGCATTATTTTAACTCTTTAAATGATTTAGTGAACTCTCTGTACCAGTCAAGAATATATATATATATATATATATATATTACTCCTTTATTTTAAAAGTCTCATTTTCCTACTTTGCTGCTGGACTTTGACGTTTGTATGGACTGTTGACAGTGCCTATTTCTCAGACAGGAATATGTGCTGTATGCTAAGGGTCGGATTTTAAAGCAATAAGGAAGAGAGACTTTATATGAGCATTGAAATTATAGACACAATTTGATGTCCAGAGAATCTAGATCTTCACTTTATCAGTGAATACACCATAAAGTGGAGGCAATAACTCCATAAGTCAAAACACAGCATTTCAGTTTGCTAAAAACAGAAAAATTGGATTTCTGAAGTGCAGAATTGCATCAGCATGGAAGTTAAATCTATCAATCAATAAAAGTTCCAGGAATTCAGATAGAAAGCTCTTGTTTTGCTTGGAGCCAGGATCAGAAGGGGAACCAAACTCTCACCCTTTGTTTTTATTGCTGTTCGGAACACCAGAAATGTCAATAGGTCAATAGAGTTAAAAGGAAAGAGAGTAAGAACCAGATGTTGTGATATTTTTGGATGCATTCAGGGATCAGGCCACAGTACTTGATGGCTCCTATCCAAAGCTAATTTTTGCAGGAACAGAACACACATTATGCACATGTTTTTTTTTTTTTAACTGAGTCTCTTTCAGAGAAGAAAACAAGAGCCTTTCTAAAATTGTTTTGGTTGGTCGAGTATCTTGGTTTAAATCCTCTTACTAAAAGTGTACACAGAACTACATTCTTACTGTGGAAATATATAGGAAAACAAAAGAAATAAAGGGAATTATTTAATATTTTATTTAATTATTTAATGAGCGGGAGTTCACTTCTTATTTTTGTTCAGTGACTGATTTTATTTTTCATAGTGATTACTATCAGATTATTTTCTACTATTCATTCTGAATTTTTATTATTTTGTTTCCATATATAAAATACTTCTGCTCCTTTTGTTTTCTTTCTTTGGGGAGAATGAGGCATAGAGGACATAGTGTTGACCCTGAATTTCATTCATGAGGAAGAGCAGCTCATCTACCTATAAGATCTGCTAGTTACTTTCTACGTGAACTACTTCCAACATGAACTATAGCAGAGCTTCATGGAGTGCAATAGAGGCACTATGACCAGTTTTGTCCTTAATGTTTGTTTCCTTCGCACTCAATACTGTAACATCACCTTGGTCCCCAAGGAGATAGAAGATGAGGAATATCCTGACAGTGGTATGATCAGATGTTTACAGCACTGGGCATTACCTGCTTAAAAGCTTGAAATTTGGGAAGAGGAAAGGAATTGAAAGTAAAGAAAGGGAGTGAAAGAAGAGTTTCTTTAGGAATGGAACCAGTTCTTGACAAGCCTAAATATAGCGGATATTGTCATGCTGTGTTACTTTCTGTAGAAGGGCCTTGCCGTAGCTTGAACTGCTTAGAAATGTAATGTTTTTTTAACAACCTGCCTAGTTTATCCAGCTATCCGTCACACAGTCTAGCAGCAAACATCCATGGGAATGACAAAAAATAACCCTTAGTCTGTGTTTCCAGAATATTATCAACACTTTTAAGCTTGAAGTCTTGCAGTTTTCTCTGTTTTTTTTTTTTTTTCTCTCATTATTATTTAGTAAATTTCTCTTAAAAACATTCTAACCAAAGGAGATTTAAGGTCCAGATTTAAGATTTTATGGCCAAGACATAAAAAAGCCCAGGAGGAGGTAGTTGATAGGGCAACTATTAAGCTGCTTAGCTTCAGGCATTTTGGCACTTACATTAAAAAACTAAGCACATTATATAGTACAGGGAATGAGATAGACCTCCACAAAGGGAAAGGTGTAGCATCAATTTTGGGAATATTGCTCTGCCAAACTTATGACATAGGCTCTTGTATTACATGATATCAATGCTAATTTATTCTTACCATACAGCCCATTGCCACCAAAAGGCCCCATGCTCCGTCACTCCCTGTCTTCCTCCAAGTCCTATGATCTTGCCCTCTTCTTAGTACCAGCTTCATCACCAGTCACTTTCTCTGCTGTGCTGTTTTATCCCATTAAAACTGAATAAATAACTAAGCCAATTCATTTTAATCCCGGTAGCAGGTTTATCATGATCCAGAGATTTAAACAGGCTCATAGATCATTTGGACCCAGGGGAGCTCAAGCAAGGGACAAGGTAAGGTGGGAGTAGGGTTGATGCAGTCAGAAGAGGAATTTCCCTGTTTTATCGGTACTGAGGTATTATGCCAACTACATCATAGCCAAACAGATTTACTAGTGGTTGAGAGGACTTAAGAGGGTTCCAAAACCGTTTAGCATTGACCCATGCATCCTGTATCACCATGACAGTGATACAGTGCACAGCCCTCACCAACTCAGGTCAGAGCTGCTATGAGTCACAGCTCTTTCTCTTCGTTGCCAAGCATAGGTCCAAGACATATGAATACATGAAACATGGTAACAGTCCTAAAGGTGCCCTAGGCAAGGCTAAAGATCATCTCCTAAGTACATCAGTCAGCACTCTGGGGACAAACAAAATGCTCTTTCCTGTAGCAGAGCTTTTATATGTAGGTTGCGTGCCACTGGGCAGTTATTCAAAATCTATCACAACCAGCCCCCAAACAGGAAAGTAACACTGAAGGGCATGAAAATTTGCGTGCATATGGTAAATTAAAGATCCAAAGGTTTCCCTGGCCCTGCATTTTCTGTGCTTTCAGATTCCTTTTTGGCATTGGCTAATTATACATGTATCTTCATTGCGCACCAGTGCTCCAAGGCGGCCTTCGCAGGCATGTCATATGGCTTTCAAAAATGTTGTGACTGGAAAGATCTTTGTTTTGGCAGGAAGGATCAGGGAGGGGGAAGAGATGCTGCTGCGAAATGAAATCCAAAACCTTCTCCTGTCAATAAGCTAATTAACAATTGGCAAAGACATGCAAAATACTACAGTACTTTAATTTCAACAAGATGTTCTTCATTAACCAGACTAATCAAACATGATCAGCATCACAAGAGAAGGCGCATACTACCAGAGTGAAACAGCCTTCCATGACTTCCTTTTGTTTGCCAAGATGATGCAAATCATCTGTTATAATGAGTGAGGCATTTTCCTCTCCTTGCTGTGTTGCAGATAGTCATGTGAACTAGTCACCATGGGAAAGATGGTCATAGGAAAAAGAGGATTAAATTTGGGATATAACGAAATCAAATGCCTGCATGGACTTAGTGGAGAACTTAGAATTAAGATAAAGAAATATGAAGGAAAGGAAAGGAAAGGAAAGGAAAGGAAAGGAAAGGAAAGGAAAGGCAAGGAAAGGAAAGGAAAGGAAAGGACAGGAAAGGAGAG
>JAWLRI010001102.1:881322-948728 GCA_034781795.1 Crypturellus tataupa
AAAGGGGAAGGGAAAGGGGAAGGGAAAGGGGAAGGAAAAGGGGAAAGGAAAGGGGAAGGGAAAGGGGAAGGGAAAGGGGAAAGGAAAGGGGAAGGGAAAGGGGAAAGGAAAGGGGAAAGGAAAGGGGAAGGGAAAGGGGAAGGGAAAGGAAAGGTGTCAGTGTGCACACAGCTTTGTAATAGCATGGAAATAAGTTTTTACTCATTTTCTCAAGACATTGACAAGCATCAAGACATTTTGATTCAAACATTTTGATTCAAGACAATTTGATTCAAACATTTTTAATATATTTTTTAGTTTACTCATTACGGTTTGAGACCTGATAAAAACCTTTATGTGAAACTGAGGTAAATTCCAGCTTTGTCTGCCTGAATGAGAGCTCAAGGCAAGAACTGATCACATCATAAATACGTGTAGGTTGTGTGTTTTTACTAAGGTGTTTGACCTTGGATATCCACTAGCTGACATATTTTTTACAGCAAAAGGCACGTCTTAAAGGGAGTTTATATATATGATATATATAATGAAATGATGAAATATTATATATTATATATAACGAAATGATAATATATAATGATATAATGAAAACTCTACAATGAAAAAAGTGATTACTACAGTATTCTTTGAAATCTGCCTGTCCAAGATGTGAGAGGCAAATTGGTAACCAAAGCAGATCACCTTAGCTCATTAAAGTTTTACCCTATGAAAAGTAGGACCGTGGTCTGAGTTAATCCCTGAGTTTTCCTTGTATTCATTGGAGAAAGATCAAGGTGATTTACCCAGTTAGGTTAAAACAGGTACATTGCAATATGAGCCTCCCTCTAAAAATACATTTCACTCTATGTTATAGGGAGTCTAGCTTGGCAGTTTAGATCAGACATTTAATTTTTAATCAAATTTAGGTGCCATGCTTCTGAGGGCAGAACAAGTTTCTCAAGGGGTTATGCAGTTTGGTGTCAAAAATCACTAGTAAAGGGGCATGCGGAACAGGACTCCACAGGGGTCAGCCTTTTCCACCGCCTAACTGCTCTAATGGGAGAAATATTTCTCTCTTGCTTCAGTTCATGTCTGTTATCTCTTATTCTCTCACAAGCAGTGTTACTACCATTTTTAATAACTACTTTCTTCCATTTACTGAATTTTGCTTAGAATTTCTGGTGTCAAAGAACCTAACCTGGATCTATGCTGAAGATGAAGTTTTGTCTGGACTAAACAGAAATCCGTGTATGAAGGACTCCTCAAAGTTTCCTTGTAAGTCAGTAGCAAATCTTATGGTGCATCTCAAATTCTAGCTTCAGGAAAGAGAGCTTGCAAGTCAGTGCCTGTCTCTGAGGTTATCAGGATGTGTGACATAGATGCGTGAAGGTCACAGCTATCAAAGTAGTAATAGCAGAGTGACTGCAGCACATGAGCTAGAAATCCAAGCACTTTTCAAATTTCCTACTGATCTTACACATTTCGATTTGCTCTAACCTTACTGCTTTTGGTATCTGAGATAGCTAGATTAAAACCGGAAGAGACTTGTCTTCACATTTTTCACTTGTTTATCAAATGCTCTACATGCATACTTTATAGCTTGCATAAAACAAAGACTGTATCTATCTATCTATCTATCTATCTATCCCTTCTCCTGCCACAGAATTGTTCATGTGCCATGGAAATATGTAACACATCAGAGCCTTGCTTCCTAAACCATATTCTACAACAGATGATTTCTCTGCCTTTTCACCGATTTTTGAATCCTAAAAAAGAGAAAGCAGACAAAGAGCTTTAACTTAGTCTGGCATGTCAACACCACACAAAACAAAACAAAACAATTGCTGATGCTTTAAACTATAATATGACACACTGAGAACAGAAAATTTCATTCTCATATCTTTGTTAATAGGATGGCTACATTCAGGAGGGGTCAAGATATGTTATCTGAGAATAACTCAGATTGACTGTTGCAGGTGATTATGCCATGGTTCCTCAGACAATGCTTTGGGTCACCCAACCCTAATTTGAAGATTATTATTCCTATCTGACTTGTGCACTTGCTCTTAGAATGGCTTTGATGGGACTTAATGGTATAGAGAGCTCTGCTTCATCCTTGGCATCTAACAAGATTTTCTTTATAGATATGCAGATGCTTTGAAGGCCTTTTTTTCAAAATGCTCTAGAAATTCCCAGTGATTAAACCAGGCAGATTTAAGAGTTCTTCAGAAGGAATTTTAATTAGAAAAGTTTTGCAGAGCTCAGCTGTTGGGGAATAAGCAGAGAATAATCCTTATTTTATAAATATCCTTTCATTGCAAAGTGACTCCCCCTTCAAGCACAGTTTTTCATTTTTTTATCCATGACTTCAGAGCCTATTGACAACTATAACTGCTGTTCTAAGCAAGTCTTCCTTAAATAATATATCAAGAAATTTGCATATATAGAATGAATGATAGGTTTTTAAAGAAAAAAAAATAAGAAGCTTTAAAGAAACTTGATTATATTGTGCTCAGTATCAGTCAGTATCCCTTTGGAGACAGTGTCTCTGTGCCTGTGTCCTCCATTTGATTAGTCAACTGGAAAATGACAGTATCCTGACTGCTTTCAAATATTTTCCTTTAAGTTCAGACACTGTTTGCATGCAGAAAGCACGTTTGGCAGGGTAGCTGCTTGAGTACAGAGTAATTCTAACACATGGCAAAAACAAAAAAAAAAACAGATATTGATAAAAAAAAAAGAAGAAAAAAACACTGAATGGATGATTTTAGTTTTATCAGTTGATCTGACCTGTTTTACTTTGGTTTCATAATATTGCAGCTTGTGCTTCAATGTACATCCCTCCACCAAAAAGACACTAGAATTAAGATAAAAAATGTGGGCTAAAAGCACTGCAACTACTAGTGTGGAACTCTACATAAATAGTTATTTCTGAGGTGGAGAGAAAGGAGGAAGTAGGAGTTAGTTTCTATCATATAACACTTAATACATGTATAGTTTATAGTTAATGCTATGATTTGCCAAAGGAAAGCCTTAACTACACAGCCTTACTTAGATTGTAGCAATTTTAGCCAAAATAGAAAAGATTCTTTACACTGAGAAGGAAAAAAAAAAGCACACTATGAGACTATGTAGGAAGCGGAGCCACCCTAGAGCATTCTCTGGTTGGAAAGTATCATGAACAAGGAACTATGGATGATTTTGTCAAGAAAAAAATAGAATAGCAGTGGACTAGACTTTAAAAGAAAAATTATTTTGTGTTGCACAAAATGCAACACAAGAGAAAAAGTGTGATAAGACCTGGAAAGTAATCAGGGACCAAAAAAAAAAAAAAAGTTGTTTTAAACTACCACATACTTAGAGTTATTGGAGTTATTCAACTGATTTGTATTTAATAGACAGGTATCTCACGCACAATGTGTACACAGCTTTACTAAAACATATATGACACCTCTCCGAAATCCAAATTCCAATAGTAAGCTTCATTATTATATACATTAATATAATATATATATTTATATTTGTATATTTAAATTAACAATGTCTTGAAGTTAGAAACAGGATTTAGTATTACTTATCCTTCCCTTTGGCCATCTGCCTATATTTTACTTGAGGTTTGTGCCTTTAGAAAAAGTCACCATGGTGCTGTATTTGTCACAGTCAAGGAGCCTATGCTAGCAGTTTCCATGGTCTCTGCAGACCCATGCAACTACTGAACTGTTAGAACTTGACTGTGATGCTGTGATTCATCCTAGGTAAATTTAACTATCAATCAGCTGGATTTCAGATGAGAAGGTTTTGACTTAAATTTCAATAATTGGTGCTTAACAATTCACACCTAAATAAGTTTTCTCACTATGAGAATGACTTTGTTTCCCTAGTTACAATATAGCTTTAGAGTCACTATAATATAGACAGAAAAAGTGCTTAAAATGCAACTTTTCAGATTTTATTTGTGGTAGGAAATACAAAGAATAATTATTCTGAAAGATTTTAGCATTATTTACACACCAATAAAATAATTTCTTGTTTACTGCTAAGTAAACAAGTAAAAAGTAAAAGGTAAAGAGAAGTCTGCTAAAAGAATAAAATGAAAAATAAAATATTTGTTTTTGTATTCTTCTTCACAAAATCATAGAATCCCAAGATGTTTGATGTTGGCAGGGACCTCTAGAGATCACCTAGCCCAACCCCCTGCTCCAGCAGAGACACTCAGAGCACAGGGCACAGGGTGGTATCCACGTAGGTTTGGAGGATCTTCAGAGAAGGAGCCTCCACAACCTCTCTGGGCAGCCTGTGTGAGGGCTCTGGCACCCTCACAGGAAAGAAGTTCTTCTGCACATGGAGGTGGAACTGCCTGTTTTAATTTTCCTGTTAATTTTCCTGTTTTAATTTTCTGTTTTAATTTATACACATTACCCCTTGTCCTGTCACTGGCCACCACCAAGAAGAGTTTGGCCCCATCCTCCCTACATTCTTCTCTCAGAGAGAATGCATATTGATCAAATCTCCTCTCAGCCTTCTCTTCTCCAGGCTAAACATGCCCAAGTTGCTTTGTCTTTCCTCATATGATAGATGCTCGAAACCCTTAAACATCTTTGTCACACTGCGCTGGACCCTCACTGGAATCTCCACATCCCTCTTGTACTGGGGAGCCCAGAGCTGCACCCAGTACTCCGGGTACGGCCTCACCAGAGCTGAGCAGAGAGGCAGGATCCCCTCCCTTGACCTGTTGGTAACACTTCTGATGCAGCCAGAAGAAGGTCATTGACCTTCTTGGCCACGAGGACACATGCTAAAGTTGTTGTCAAATGGAACTTCCAGATCCCTCACTGTGGAGCTGCTTTCCAGCACCTCAACACCTAATCTATATTGGTGCTTAGGGTTAATCCTTTACCAGGGGCAGCATCCTGCACTTGTCCTTATTGAACCTCATGAGGTTCCTCTCTGTCCAACTCTCCAATCTGTCTAGGTCCCTCTGAATGGCAGCCCTTTGGAGTGTCAGCCACTCCATCCAGTTTGATATTGTCTGCAATATGAGCAAGTTGATCTTCATGAGCAAGGTGATCTCAGTACCCTGGGGTACACCACTGTTCACAGGCCTCCAATGAGACTCAGCCCCTTTTATCATGACCCTCTGAGCTCTGCCATCCAGCCAATCTTTAATCCACCTCACTGTCTACACGTCTAACCAATACTTCCTGAGCCTCCCTATGAGGGTGTTATGGGAGATGGTGTCAAAAACCTTGCTGAAGTCATGGTAAACAACATCCATGGCTCTCCCCTCATCTGTTCAGCCCATCATCCCATCGTAGAAGGCTATCAGGTTGGTCAAACATGACTTCCACTTGGTGAATCCATGCTGACTACTGATCACCTTCTTTTCCTTCACATGCCTATAGATGGTCTCTAGGATGAGCTGCTTCATCACCTTTCCAGGGACAGAAGTGAGGCTTACCAGTCTGTAGTTTCCTGGGTCCTCCTTCTTGTCCTTTTTGAAGACTGGAGTAACGTTGTCTTTTTTCCAGTCCTCCAGTACTCTCCATGACCTCCCAAAGATAATGGAGAGCGGCTTAGCAACAAACTCTGCCAGTTTCCTCAGCACTTTTGGCTGCATTTCATCTGGGCCCATATATTTATGTGTGTCCAGTTTGTCTAAATAGTCTATAACCCAATCCTTCTCAACCAGTGGAAAAGTCTTCCTCTCTCCTGGTTCTCTCTTGTGTTCGAGCTTTGCAGTTCATGGGGACTAGCCTTAGCAGTAAAGGCAGAAGCAAAGAAGGCATTTAGTAACTTTGCCTTTTCTGTATCCTGCCTCACCAAGGCACCTACCCCATTCAGCAGCGGATCCACGTTTTCCCTAGTCGTCTTCTTGCTGCTGGAGTCTTATCAGCGGCAGATCAGCAGACCAGATATCTCTTACCAAGAGATCTTACCTCTCTTAAAATACTGATGCTGACAGTAGCAATTCAAGGCCCTCTGAAGCCAATGGAAAGAGAAAAGTACAAGAAAGACATGTTATTCCCTCTGTTTGTCTACAGTAGGATAATTTGATGACTAAGTTTCTATCTTCAGCTGACTACTCAAAGATTGATGGGAAATATCTAAAATTAGGAACTTATGACCAAATGGGAAAAATATGAAGCAGATGGAAAAAGAAATGAGTTGCTTTTTCGGCAAGAAATTTGCATCATGATTCATGAGGGAAGAATACATATTGAAAAGGGAAAAAAAAATCCAAGAAAAAAAAATCAGATGTATGAGAAACTATGTGTAAGGCTGCATAGAGACAATGATGAAATAAAAGGTGGCAGAGGAAGGATCACATTATACATACATGAGAAATTGTTAATAAAAATACAATACAGTAGAACAGAGATTATATTATTCAAGAATGAAAACTTGGGCAGGCTCTGAGTCCCATCACTGCAGGTTCCTCATTAACTTATAATCAGCCATCTATATCATCCATTTCTAAGTTAGTGTCCTTGTGTTCACGTGGACAATCAGGGAACAAGGGATCTGGAGTGAAACCTCCCAGTCAGCAATGGAATGGCCAAAGGGGACACTTCAAAAGGAACAAGTCAGGTGTACCAACTGTTAACAAAGGAGAAATGGACAGTTTAGCAGTTCTAAGATTACATAGGGAAAGGGGACACAGTTCTCAACTCTTGAGGTGTATTGAATTTGTGGGAGGTAGAGGCATCTTCCAATTCCTCCTGATCACAGTTGAATATTTTTCATAAATATCTATCCTAAAATACTTAGAAACTAAACTTGCAATTTCTTTTGGCCCAGTAAAGCACTCTTGAGTTTGGAACTTAAACATTCTTGAATCTGTTCTCCCAAAACAAGATGAAGAGCCTAGAGCTTTCTCTTCCTAATAAAACTTGAAAAAGTTTCTTGAGGAATATGCTACTTCATGGCATATGTCTAGGATATAAATTTTTATGTGAAATGCTAATCTTGGCAGTATCTTTCAAGTTTTCCTCTAAATGAGGTAAGACTTAAAATTTCCTCAACATTTTGGAGACTGAGATGAACAATACATTTGTAAATAAAGATTTCTTGTCTAAATATATCTCCACACATTTGGTCTGGGTGTCAAACCAAAAATAGTAGCAATTGTTTATTTCACAGTATTTTAACCCAGCATGAGATAAACAGAAAAGTATGGGAGAAGACAGGCACTTGTTTACTTAATAAATATGCTTATTGTTTGGATAAATATGTTTATTGTAGAGATATTTAAGGAGAAAGAGAAGAGATATAAATTGAAGTGAAAAAAGAACAGTATTTTCTCTCAAGAGTGTAAATATAGGTACTATTAAAATTAACTAGACAAGACAATTACTAGTATGTAAGCGATAAAGAAGATATGTGTCTTGCACTGCTATTATAAATCAGAGCTCTTACATACTACTTAACAACCTCATATTATTTCTATCTGTTTCTCTTGGAATCACTTTATGTATTCATACTGTGCTAGAAAACTCACTCAGATACTTAATCGAAAGAAGCCTATTATTTCAAAATAAATCTCTTTGCCATCTGTATAGATGCAGCAGCCCAACTGCTTAGTGCTCATCAGTAATAGCAGCTGCAACATTGTTCCCAGAAAAGGAGAACTCCTCCTTGAAGATGAGGTAGAATATCAGGGTTGATGAATGAGGAACTAAAATATTCCTGCAAAAATAGTGGTAGGCAGTTTTAGCCTCCAAGCCTGGAGGACCTGTGAGCATGTATCAGAGATTTATCTTTAATTACCAAACATTCACTGTGCCTGTCATACCCAATCCAGAATAAACTTTGAAGTATAACAGCATTTATTTTCTATGTGCCTGTCATACCCAATCCAGAATCAACTTTGAAGTATAACAGCATTTATTTTCTATATGGTAATGTATCTGAGCATCAGTGTTGGGCACTTAGGAATTTTAGACTGCTTTGTCCCAAACCATGCACACTAATGCTAAGGGAGCTACTACAGGCGAGGATTTATGATTTATGGAGAAGTAGGTTACTGAAGTGAGTTCTGCACCCCATTTCTTAAACCCTTATTTTGTGGAGAAGAACAGAATTTAAAGAAAATGTCCATGCAGTTACAATAGGAAGGGAAAGTTTCACAACCTCAAGGACATTTCCTTTCATTTCTGAAAATGAGTAGTTCAAACAGGTTCTACTCATGTTCTCCTGAACATAACGGCACCTCCTCTTCACTAAGTGTATAGGAAAGTGGCACCTGATAACTCTGAACTGGATAGATTCACATCAGTCTGGACATGATCCTGGACAACTGGCTGTAGCTAGCCCTGTTTGAGCAAAGGGTTTGGACCAGATGATCTTCAGATGTCCCTTCCAAACCAACTGTTTAGTAATTCTGCGATTCTGTGAAATTATCCATCACTGCAAAAAAATTGTGAGGAATTAGTTAAGTTCCTATATCAATCTTACACAGTCCTGCAAGTGGTCAAAAGACGTGAACCCATCCTTGTAGTGGAGTAGACATTCAGATGAGGCACCTGTCAGAGGATCTTTTAGTTTTACAGTCCATGGAAGGAGACTGACATCTGCAAATATTCTTCAGCTTGCCTTAAGACCATAGATCTACACTGGGAATTGATCTGAATCTGAAGCCTCAGATTTCAGTTGTAGATTTCCACTCTTTGTCACCCAATCAATGTAATGAGGAATCCCCATTAGTCTTAATTTGCTACCAAGCAAATGCTATCTCAGGAAGAAGTGTTCGCTTTCAGAGATGATCTTTTCAAACACTCTAGTTATATCTGGTACTAGGTGGTATTAGATATTAGGGAAAAAAAAGTCAAATTACCAGCAAAGTATCAGAGTAGTAATCATTCTTGCTAAAACCAACTTTGACAAATGGTTTAAAATTGTTCCTTTGATTCAGGTGCAGCCTTTCCATTGAAAATCTGACAAGAGCTTCATCCATGCAGCAACAGAAACCTCCCAACAGATCTTCCGTTCAGCACTCAGCCAGAGGATACATGTATTCTATTATCCACAGCACAGGGACTCCATTCTAAAATGCAGTATTGATATTTTCGACTGAGTCGAATAATTGCTTCCAAATTCACGGGGGTCCTCACTTCTCAGGTTGTCTGTATTTGTTCGTCACAGTTTAGCACTTGGGGTCAGCCAGTTTCTTCAGGCAAAATTTAGGTGAGATGAGGGCACTTGCATTTTCTCTTGTTCCTCTTACTTTCCAATGTTTTCTACTCTTTCACTTTTCTGAAGCTTCATTTTTTTGTCTTGCCAAGAACTGCAGTTCAATTTTCCTCACAAATAAATAGAATAAAAATTGTTACATACAACAACTTAATCGCCATCCCTCCTCAGCTGCTTGTTACAGCCTAGACTATGACTTAATTGTGCAGATTGCAAGAATGTTATTATGTGTGTGTATATGACACACAGTTGTGACAGTGAAATAAATTAGCTATTGTTCATTTAGGCATTGAAAGAAATCAGGAGTGGCAAATTCACTGTTGATCATAGCTAAACATAATTTTGGACATCTCTTGAAGCCTTGGCCTTGAGTACTTTTGTCTGGAGCTGCTTGTTCTTTCACTGCTTTATATAAGTTTTGAAATTGTTTAGTAGACCGAATATAGAAAAAAAATGCCCATTTCTTAGAATGCTTTCTTTGTTTCTTGTTATAACTTTTCATGCATGATTTCATGATTCCTTTTTTTCAGCTCATTTTATTCATCATGTAGTTTCCCCCCCGCTCCTACCAAGTTCTTTTCCTTCTTATATATTCTTATCAGAAGCAATCAAGAGAATGCAGTAGAAGATCTTATTCTGATGTCGTTTTCTTCTCTGACAGTTTGGATATTCATGCATATTGCTCATACTATCTGGAAGATTAAATCCATTTAGGACCTCATTGTTATAAGCACAGTATTCACCAAGAGGGACTGAAGAATGAGAGGCTCCTAACCTTCTGAAACCACTTTCTTAGCTGCTAAAGAGCTGTCTCAACCACTTTGCCTTTTAATTATTTGCATGTTAATTGAAGGACTCGAGTGTAGTAGGTTTATAAAAGAACCCTAAAGGATAGACACAGGCTAATAGGGAGACTACAGGCATTGAGAAAGATGTGAGTGTCTTATTCATTGAATTGTTTTTCTTCTGATTTTCATTTCTCGTTCTGCATATTGCTTTCCATTCTAGAGCTCAAGGTTCTCTTTAGACTGCTGTTGACTTTCAATTAACCAGTCAGACATGACCCTAAAACTACAAATCGTGTAAGTATTTCCTTTTGCAAGTGCTCACCCTAAGGTTTTCTTCACCCAGTTCAGCTCACTCTGAAATGTTTTAATGAGGTGGAAGTAGAAAAAGAAACTTGTTATGTAACAGATTATATAACTGATCTTATCATTGCTTCAGAACAGTTAGGTTGCAGAAACCATCTGGAAAATAAAAGCCTGAATCATCTGCCATGCATACATATATTTATATATATAGAGAGAGATGTATATGTATGCATACTTGACATTTTTACTTGAATTGCATGCAAAGCTCTACTAAAATGCAACAGTAGCTGAAATCTTCTTTTCAAATATGATATTTCTGAATGAAAGCAATGCTCTCTTATGAATGACACCTTTGATCCACTATACATGTGCAAAGAACATCTCGTTTGCACAACAGAGAATCTTTCAATGCTCAACAAAGCTTTTATTACTCATCTCTTGTGCTACTAAAGTATATGACTCAGTGTAGGTGTCATCAGGACCAGCGAAATGGAGACTAGAGGAAAAATTATTGCTTTGGTGAAGCAACAGATTCCTGCCCATTCATCAGCTGTACATAGCAAGGAGTAGCTCTACTGTTTGCTCTAGAAGACATTATACCATGCACTGGAAGTTGATGATGGGTATCATTTCTCCAAATACCATGGCCAAAGAAACCTTTTCCTAGGAATCTGATGCTACTTCTCCTTTCCCCTGGCTGAAATTGATTGCAAATGACAGAGAGGCATTGCCTTAATTGCAATCAAATTGAAATTAATGAGATTTCCCTTGGAGCAAAGCACTCTGCAAGTCAGACAGTGGCTACACAGTTGTTAATGCCAAAACTTTGCACCACCAGATCACCTATCAAAACACATTTAATCTGAATGAGTGCACACATGCATTTCTTTCTAATTTTTGAATAACATGATTTAGTACTTACAATAACTACCTTTTCTGAAATAAATTTATACCCGTGGAAAGGGACAAATGATATCTGATTTGACCTCAAGACTGTCAGGATATTTTGCTCTGTAATTTTCACTACTAAATTTTTTATGAGAAATTTGAATTGAGTGAGTTTGAGTTGATTTTTCTTCCCTTTGTGAGGTCATGAGTGGTTTGATCCGTTATTGAGTTGCCTTTCATCAGAGTTTCTGTTGCATGGAGCCATGATAGCCTTTACAAATGTATTATATAATATTTTAAATATTTATATAACATGTAATAATTACAGTGGAGTAGAAAAATATGATATTTATAATGGTATGCAGATAAATATAGATATTGCGCATAAAAGTCAGAACAGTAATGAATCAGTAACTGTTATCCTTTTTAATGTGTTCAGCATAGATTCTTACTTATTGACAAGTAGACAACCATCGTTAAAGAGGCTATCAAAAAATCCTCTCATAGACTTTGTATGTAATAGAAAGATGTAATGGGTAGAAGCTTATTTTAAAAGTAGGAAGCAGAGGACAGGAATATAAAGTGAATCAAATATTTCATTTTTAACAAGTAAATACCATAATATCTTAATAGAACAGATTAAAAGAAAATGACATTGTGTTTCATGATGATTCAGGCTATAAGAAAGAAAGTACACAGGTTGCTATCAATCACAAATGTTTCGTTTTGCAAAGCATGTGCAGAATTATGTATTTCAATAAATAATTTTATGAAAATTATAAAGTATTTTTAATGCAAATTTATAAACTGACAGTAAATTACTTGCTGGTTTTTTTTTTTTTTTGGCATAGACAAGGAAAAATTTACAGGTAATTTTTTCATTAAAGTTTTGTAAAAATAATATATATGCCATTCTATATTTAACCGTAACCTACTTATGCAGCAGAGAAAAAACCTAACCTCAAAACATCTTTTCCAAACATTGCTATCTATCATGTTTTTGACAGCATTCCCAACAAGAAAAAGAAAATTGGAAGCACCTGTATGTAATATTCAAAAAATGACTGCCTGGAATTCTACCAAGTTTTCTCTCATTAGTGTTAAGCTCCATTGCTTTAGCTAAGAATTAGACTATTGTGTAAGGAATGTTATGTAAAAAATCGAGCACCTTGAAAAAGCCAGATTAGTGCTTGCTCCTATAGCTTTTTCTTTTTTTTTTTCTTTTTTTTTTTTTTGACTAACAGAATTGTTCCATTGGCTGATTTTTTTTTTCCTGAATGGACATTATTTGTAATACTTTGAATTGTTTTTACAATCAAAAATTGAAAAATAGACATAAAGCCATGCAAACTGTCAGGTCATCCAAGTCAACTATGTTCATTCTACTTGTCCTTAATTTAACACTACAACTTTCGCTGTACTTTGTATGAAGAATACACTGTCTCACCTGTCATTATCAAATATGGATCCTGAGTGGATCCTGATTCCATAGGTAAGTCCTCTGGTTTCATGGCAATTCATTAGTTCATGAATTTAGGCAACTCTCTAATGTCCTTCACTCATCTATAGGATAACACCGAGTGTGGGCCCTAGTAATGATGGAGAACACAAGCTCATGCTTGGTGGGACTTTTCAGTGCCCTTTTGGTTTCACTAGGTTATTTTAAAGCTCACATTTTGGCCTTAATTTTTCTCAGTCCTGCCTCCCATACAGGTGAAGAAGGTTAAAGTCTATAGACATTTACTATCCCTTTCCTGTTCTTCTGAGTGTTCCATTAGTTTGCAAAGTCTAAGCCAGCATAATGTAGGAGTTTCAAATATTGGGCATTTTGCATTAAAAACACAACTGCATCCTCACAAAATTAAACACTCAATCAGAGAAGAAAAAGAATAAAATTATCCTTTATAATCTATGTAGGAAAATTTTCTGTGCTGTTCTTCATTAAAGTGTGTTTGGTTTCTATGCTATTTGTTATGTGCAAGATGCATGAAAAAAACTGTATACCTAGACATAATTTATACCTATACATACCTATATTATTATAGGTATATATAATTTATACCTATATATAATTATATATATAATGTATAACTTGATATAATTGTCATTTTAAAGGGAAAATGTGCAGAAAACCTTTTGAAGTTGTTTGAAAATACATCGTGATTCATGGTATCGAATTCTAAACTGGTCTGCTGGAACAACAAAAAAAAATGAGCCATTTATTTCCTCCTAGTACAGAAACAGAGGAGAGGAAGAAGAAAAAATAAATGTTTTTTATTGTTAGTTTTACACAAAGTAATAGGATTTTCTTTTTCATTTTATTTTCTGCTTTCTCACTCTTAGAATGCTAACGGCAAAAACATAATTGAGGTCACATATGAAGTGATAAAGATTGACTATGTCTAGGCAAGAATCCAGCTCCCCAGTAGTGATCTGCCAATTATTTGTACTTACATTAAAAGATCTATTTTTTCTTCTCCTCAGTGGACTTGAGATATTTCTAGTTCTTGGTTAACAATCATTCAAGCTGCATTTCTTACACATGGTAATACATAGTAATCATATATCTACATTAAGAAAAATGGTATATTAATTTTGTTTTTAATTTTATTTTTGACTTCCTCCAAGATTTGCTTGTGTGATAAAACTGTTATTTTATCCCTTCTTTTCTTTATTACTGCAGATCTCAAATGAACAAGTCCTTGGGCATCTAGCATCAGAGCTACCCCCACGCCATGCAACACGATGCCTTAAAACCCATGCCAGCAGGCAGCAGGCCATGAAACATTTTCACATGTCTCAAAAGAAGAAATTAATAGCATCCGATGTGACTAGGGTGTCTGTATGGGCTTCTGACAAAGCTGTGGGATTTATTGATGGGGTTTAACAAGTTGTTTGGCTTCAGCATTTCATAATCGTAGGCTAGTACTGAGAACGCACAAGCTTTAAATAGATCCCTAGGGATCTCTATTTATTTATTTATTTATTTATTTGAATTGTGGAGGCTCCAAAATGAGGTACAAGCCTTCCTGAGTTGCCATGGCAACTGGACACAGTTCCTGTGTCGGAGACGAGAGTTGTACCGTTTTGGCCTCAGACACGAGTTCCGATTGCTATGGCAACGCCACAGACATAGCTCTATTTTATTTAGCTCGTACTTTGTTCTCAAGGAGCCTCTCTGTTTGCCGCTCGCCATGAAGCTGAGAACTGTGTCAGCTGCATGAAAGAAGTTGTGAGGAGCAACACGAGAAGGGCTTTCCTAGCTTAAAGGATGCTTCAAATCCAGGAGTGATTCACTCCGCGCTCATTACGCTCTGTAGCTGAGCTGCTTGGCAAACGGAGATAGCTCCATTAACATCAGCAAAGCCTTCTGGGCACTCGATGCAAAACCGTATTTCCCTGGTTGGGTATGAATGACTGGACGTGAAGAATTACCATTGCTGCCTATTTGTGATCTGATTTGGGTGTCAAACAGTGGAAAAGGAAGCACAGGCAAAGGTAAGGATGAAATAACCATTTAGAGAAAGAGAAAGTGGAAAAAGAGGAGAAAGGAAAAAGAAAAAAGGAAATAGAAAAAAAAAAAGTAAAGCAAAAGGAAAAGGGAAAATGGTGACATTAGCCATGCCTGACTCAAAAATTTAAATTCATTCCAGCTTAACAAAAAAAATGCCCACTCTCCATAGAATTCTAGCATTAGAAAAGACTTGTGGAAATATCCACAAGTACCATCTTAGACAACAATAATGCAAAGGTGTACTCTGGTAGATTATTCATTCTTGAAGGTAGTACAGAAATAAAGGCTTTTTTATGAGTCTTACAGAACAAAAAAAAAAAAAAAAAAAATCTATCTTCATATAATACATATTTAAACAGAAATGTCTCACTAAAGGATGCACCGGAGGCTAAATATTTCCAGGCACGGAAAACTCTGGAAAAAAAAAAAAAAAGAAAGAAATTTAAATGGAAAAGTCTAGCGGGGATTATTAATATAAAAACATTATTTTCTCTCAGAAAACCTCTGAACTACAAATACTGGAGGCTGGGAGAATATGTCAGCGTCATTTTAGGGCATGTCTGACCTGCTTCCAAACCCTTTCTCCAACAGGCACCAAAGAAACCAGGACACTGAGCTGGAGGATGACCTGCTATGGCCATCCTCTTGTTCTTAAGGTTGCAGCTCTGAGAATGAATAAATGAGGATGCCTTAACTAGTTGGAAATGTATACACAGTGGAGTATGTGTACCGATTAGTGTAATTTCTGGAGGTGGGATATGTCACGACTAGCTTTATTCCTCCTGACATTTGTCTTGCAGCTTTAAATGAGTGCACTGACATACTGATTTGGCTAAAAATGAAATAATAAGAAATGATGATTTGGAACAATTATTATACTTAAAAGACATTTTCTTAATTTTTTACATCAATTCCAGTTTATGATACTCAGTAAAAGTGCCTGGAGTCATCAGTGAAAGGCAAGATCTTCCATGAGCTGCTTCAGAGAAAGAATTATATGATACTTTAATGAACCTACAGTGTTACTCATCTGTATCCCACTAGATAATTCCAGAGCTAAATTCACCTCTTCCCTGTATGAGTATGTGAATAAATCCCATCGTTAAATAAATAAATAAAGAGATGTCAGCACTGTGTGGGCTACTGCAAAGGCTTATTTATCTATTGCACAAAGTCTGCCAGACGCTTTGGGGCATTAGATCAACGTGCGTATTTTAGCATCTGAGATCTTAATGTTTACATGGCAACAGGATTTAAAGAGAATCTGTTCTGTTCAGCTCTGGCTGATATGCCAGCATCAATCCCTCAAGTAGCCTGGAGACATGAAGCTGCTGATAAGTGCTAAACCAGAGGTCATCAGTTCAATCAAGACTTTTTGGATAGCACTCCGATCTTTCATTCAGCATATGGTTGCAAAAGACGGTTCTGAGTCTGCATCTCTGTTATGCACTGTAGAGACATTCATGATATATCCTTGGTATGGAAGCCCCAGCCCTCGACCAGGCAAAACAGCCTAAGTGCTGAGAGAGTTACACCGAGAGACCCAGGCTGGAAACGGTATTAGTATCTGAGCGAGAAGAAACATTTCCTCCAGCAGGATTATTGTTATTAGGTAAGGCACAGTGCTGAATTCTGCTGGTGCCAGGCTGGAAAAGACAGGAAAACACTGCATGGTGCTCAGGGATCTCGTGGAACTGTAGATATGTTCATAGGAATATGCCTCTCCAACGGCACAGAAGTGCCATTCATCATTGGCTTTTTTTGTTTGTTTGAAATGTCAGTAAAAGAAGTAGCAAAATGTATCTTTATAGGCAAATAATTAATCTCACATTACGTTAAGCCCCTAAAATATCTGACCTAGTAACCCAGGGTTTCTTTCAGGAGAGAGATCTGCAACTGCCCCTGCAGCAGACTTTAGCTGGGCCCTTTTGATATACACTTTAGGATGAACTGACCACCCCTACAGAGTCATCTAGCTTCTATTCAAGCTATAAAGGGGAAGATAAAGTCCTTTTTGAGACTAAGTGCTAACTGCTGACAAATGAAGGAAACAGCTTCCAGAAAAACCTGTGTCCATTAACCATAACAAGGAGAACAAGTCTGACAGGACAGGAGAAGGACAAAAAAGGAAAAAAAAAATGACAGTGTTAAGGGATGGAAGCTTGAGAGAGAGAGAGAGGGAAAAAAAAAAGAAAAAAAGACTTCCTGGAATTCAGCTTTTAGTGAAACAGGCCATTAACCATGTATCTTTTGGCAGAAAGCTTACAGAGGTTGTATTTAAATCTTATGCTCTGATGTTCACTGTAATTGAAACTGAAGCTGATGATGCCACAGTGCTCTACTACAAGGAAATTATATGATGCGTCTAAGCATTTTCTGAGTATTAGCTTTTCAGATAGTATGAAGTCCATGCCCATATATGTAAGTTTAAACCAGCAATGACATTTACTGTCCTTCCAAAAAGGAATTCAGCAATCTGTAGTTCCATGAGACCAGCATGGATTTGCTCTTAAATTAACTTTCATTACAGCCAGGCCATAACAATACGATTTTCCAGGTTATTTTCAGACTATCCCTAACCTGAGAGTCAGACAGAAGGATTTTTGGAAGGTAATGGTAATCACATTCCAAACTGCTTAGCAGGTTTTGCCGTACTTGAAGTCTTTATCAACTTTCTTTTCAGAAGCACGGAAGCAGACAGAGAACTTTTGATCAGCTTTATATTCTATTTATCTTAATTTATTTTTTACTGAATCGTGACACTGCATTTCAGTCAATTGGTCATTCTCTCATAGAACATGAACGCTAGGCTTGTGTATCTGATGAAGAAATTATCAAAGGTTCTTTAAGACAAACTATAAAAGCAGTATGTGCAGTGAATCAAATTCAGACAATATTGTTAGGCAGGGCACAGAGAAATCATTAAATCCTGCAGGACTGTAGTGAATTTTATAGAAATTGTACTTGATCAGTGAGACTGGGCAAATTACAGTTAGAAGAGGAAATTCTGTATTAGACAGAAATGGAGACCTCTATATTTTCTAGCCGCATAAAAATGCTCATACTGAATTGGAGAAATAACATAATGACTTGTTTTGGGAGTGAACACTGTCTGGATAAAAGTGCAAAACACTTCATATTAAGCAGATGTTACAGTCTGTATCTAAAATTAATTCTTCTGAGGAATAAAAATAAAAGCTTAGCTTAACCTCTTTAAAAGTAAGGAGTTTATAGGCTTTCTGTATAGTTTTAGGGTGAGTCTGCTTGGAGGCCTGTGGCCAGTGGTGTCCAGCAATGGTCAGTATTGGGCCTGTTGCTCTTCAACTTGTTCATCAATGACTTGGATGGAGTGGGGGGGGTTAGTCCACCCTCAGCAAGTTTGTAGATGACACCAAACCGGGTGGTGTGGCTGACACTCCCAAGGGCTGTGTTGCCATTCAGAGAGACCTAGACAGGATGGAGAGTTGGGCAGAGGGGAACCTCATGAGGTTCCACAAGAACAAGTCTGCACTTGTCCTTCACTGATGACTCCAGGTCCTGCACCTGGGGAGGAATAACCCCAAGCACCAGTACAGACTAGGGGTTGACTTGCTGGAAAGCAGCTCCACAGAGAGGGATCTGGGAGTCCTGGTTGACAACAGGTTGACCATGAGGCAGCAATGTGCCCTCGCGGCCAATTGCCAGCCTGCATTGCCAGCGGGTTGAGGGAGGGGATCCTGCCTCTCTGCTCAGCCCTGGTGAGGCCGCACCTGGAGTACTGGGTGCAGCTCTGGGCTCCTCGGGACAAGAGGGACATGGAGCTTCTAGAGAGGGTCCAGTGGAAAATCATGAAGATGATTAAGGGATTGGAGCATCTATCATATGGGGAAAGACTAAGCGAACTGGGATTATTTAATCTGGAGAAGAGAAGGCAGAGAGGAGATTTGATCAACATGTTCAAGTATCCGAGGGGTGACTGTAGGGAGGATGGGGCCAGGCTCTTCTCCGTGGTGGCCAGTGGCAGGACGAGGGGTGACAGGTGCAAGTTGAAACACCGGCAGTTCCATCTCCATGTGAGGAAGAACTTCTTTGCTGTGAGGGTGCCAGAGCCCTGGCCCCTGGCACAGGCTGCCCAGAGAGGCTGTGGTGTCTCCTTCTCTGGAGATCTTCCAAACCCGTCTGGATGCCACCCTGTGCTCTGGGTGTCCCTGTTGGAGCATGGATGATCTCTAGAGCTGGATGATCTCTAGAGGTCCCTGCCAGCCCCAACCATTCTGTGATTCTGTGATTCTGTAGTATTTCTGATATAGCCAGATATATATCCTTATAATGAAGATGTTTCTCCTGGATTGTATTAAGTTTTTAGTGGCATTAACCGCTTCATAGATCAGTCAATTCCCATTCATTTGACAATAGGAGAAGTATTCCTACCATTTTTCAATATGACTTTTTTTTTTTTTTTTTGATAAGAGGGAATTTCTAACACTTGCTTTCAAACACCAAGCTTGAGATACCTAAGCTACATTTAGCTATCATTTATTGCCAATGAAGAGAAAGGCAAGGTGGTTTGTATTCCTTATTCTACTTACCTGTAGGAAATTCAATTAGTGACTCTTCTAGTTTTGTTTTCCTATATTTTTGTGTCTACTTGTTAATGCTAAATGAAGGCCCAGGGTAACTATCTCAAATTTAGCTGTCTATTTATGAATGCCTAAATTATGGTAGTTAGCACCTTGAATATCTGAGTGGCAGAGGGAGAATACGGCTGAGTGGACATGCCTTATTTTCCATGTCATTATTATATTCCTTTTTCTTCTCCTAAAGTTGAGCAATCCCAGTCTTTCAGAACTGTTTATATGACAGTTTTTCTAGGTCTTCCCTTATCTCCTGACCCTTCTGTGGGATTTCTCCCATTCTGCAGTGCATTTTTTTTTGTTTAAACTATTGAGAGCTGAACACAAATTTCTATTGAAGTGGTTACATCCATATATAGGTAGGACACTTCAATGTAATGATTTTCATTTTGCTTTGTATACAATCTAATTTCTCAATGGTATTTTTTACTACATCTCAGTCTCCTCCACTAGAGAAGATTTTGTTGAACTGTTTCTATTGGTGATGTGGTCCTCTATTTTGTCAATATTTTATTTTAATTTACGAATGAAAGGAAACTTCTCATCCACCTCAAGACATCTGCAGTGTGTATGTCTACAGCTAAGCTAGTCATACCAGCTTTTCTTTGTGGTCAACAAAGAAAAACAGTTGCTTCTAGCATGTAAGTGGACTGATCTATTTTAGATGTGTACTTCATGGTGAAATGAATCATTCTCTAGACTTGTCTGATTATATGGCTAGCTCTTCACTGACAATATATTGAACTCAAAATGTTTATCTTTTAATTCTGTAAAGCTTTGTTGTTGGCACCCTGGGCTGCCTTTGAGAGGCACAGACTTTTGACCTGGCTCAGGAAAAATACTGTTGCTTGGTACTCACCAGTTAGTTACTGCACCTCCATGGGCTTCATCTTCCCAGTTTTAATAGGATGATAGATAGCAAACATCTACTGTTTTCTGAGGATCTTCCAAGGAGAACCGTAATGGAATGCCTATGCTTTACTCACATGCTTTATGTTTCATATATAAGAAGAGCTGTCTGGGTTTTTTTTCTCACTTGCTGGGAGAAAAGGCATTACTTCTGTTCTTTTCACCTAAAACACAGTTTTTCAAAGTGACAGATGGCCCTGCCAGAGTCAATTGTCAGAGTCATTTTATCAGCAGTGAAGCAGAAAAAATGTATAATAGATGTTATCAGGTGTGCTCTAAAAAGCCACAGTACTGACAGAGTTTTTGATTAAAAGCACAAAGTAAAATACAGGTTTTCTTGGATAATACATGTGGCCCATCATATGTATATAAAAAATGTGGTGTGTTCTTCAAGAGTGAACAGGAATTGTATTCAGTGAAGAAGAAAAAAAATTAAAAACAAAAAGTCCTGCAAATGATAATATAGGAAAACAAACAAACATGTAAAATACCAATTCGAAAATATATTTCATAAAGTGGTATACACTGGTGCAATTATGGACAAAAACATCAGGTACTTTTGCTACAGGTAACAGTGTAATGATTGATTTTTAATGTGTATGTTATGAAACATAAACTTGCTATATCATCCCAGTTGAGATACCTGTGCTGAAGGTAGAGTTGCTGCAAAGAGCAAAAGATCTCGTTCCTTACTCTGACCTTTCCGACTCATCAATAGACATGGAAAAAGTCCCTGATGCTTAGTATGAAGCTACAAGCCTTCCTCAAATCCCAGCTCAGCAAAGCATGTTTGTTTAGGTGTCTTTTACCATGCACAAGGACACTCTACAAGCAGCACGTACACGAGTTAAAAGTACACAGCAAATAGTTGCTGACTGATACACAAACTGGAGAGCAAGGATCTGCTTGCTGTGAAAGGGGTCACCACCTGGAATGTGACAGGCCACGAGTCTGTGCTGGCCAAGCTGAGAGGCAGGCGAGCAAGCGACTTCCTGCATTGCTCCTTTGCACAGAGTAGCTCTCAATCTGCCATTTCCATGTCTTTGCTGTTTTCTAAAGCTTTTATAACTTCTCATAGTGTTACTTTCCAGTTGCTAATTATCACTGGCTCAATAACCATTGAAGTCTATGTGCTTTCTTTTTTTTCCTTTTTCTTTTTTCCTAAGCTTGCCTGAAATTAGCTACAGTCTGCACAGCAGCTGAGAATTATTTTCTATTTTCTTAGCAGTGCTGAGCCAAGATCTCACAGCTGTTCTGCACCAAAATGGCACTAAGGTCATACATGCACATGAGGCTGTGGTCTGTGAAGTGCAGGGTGCTGAAGAGAAGCATTTTGGGGGATGTATTTAGACCTGACACAGCTAATTTCCTCTTCATTGAGAGAACAAATGGGTATTTGCTTTATTTTGGAAGAAAATCCTTGGAGGCTGTTTTTCATCAAGACCTGCAATTTTCAGATGATCAGAGTGTACATGAAATGCACTTCAGAAAGCACTGTTATTAATGAGTACATGGTCCATCGGAACAGCTCAATTTTAAAGCAAAAAAGGAATCTTGATCATCTCCTAAAAACTGCAAACCAAAATAAAGCAAGGATCCAGAGGAAGAGGGCAGTAGTAATTCTCAAAAGTCTGATTCAATCTCCACCTGAAAACTTCTCTCAATACAACTGTCATGCAGTTAGGCTACCCATTACAGTACCAGTTAAGCACTGAAGAGTGTCTGATCATTTCCAGCATGAGTATGCTCACGAATAAACGTAGCATTCGTGGGATACATTTGACATGGATATCTAAAAGAGGATTGTGAACTCCTGAGCCCAAGTATAAAACATGTAGAACCTCTAACACCTTCTCTGTATGAAATATTCAGTGCAGATACAGTGAAACTACTTACAGATAAAAGAGGACTAATTCCAATCACAGTGAGAATGGTTATGTCAGTGGGATGGCCAAGATTCACTTTCAGCCTGGAAAATAATAACAGAATCATAGAATGCCTAAGGTTGGAATGGACCTCTAGAAGGCAACTAGTCCAACCCCCCTGCACACACAAAACTGTACGAGAACTCACAGAATTTGAACAGGAGGGAAGCGAGGAAGGAAAGAAGGAAGGGAGAAAGGAAAACATATTTGTGGGATACCTCACCAGACTGAACTTTATAGTCGTGCCAATTAACCTAGCCAGAGCACCAAGTTGATATAATCAGGATACCTCTGATTTCATAGCCCTTTAGCTCAAACATTACAATTTCGTGGAGACACTATGGCATTTTTACATCTGAGCACAGATCTCTTTGTTCCTCTGTGCAATGCTGCCAAACCAGCGTTCAAAGGCCTTTCAATGATGAAAGTTCAATACAGCTCAGCAGTAATGTAGTCATTTGTCTTCCAGGAAAGAAGCCCCAGTGCCTACAACTCTTACTCAAGGACTAGAAACCCACACGGTAATGTAATTTCTATCTATCTATCTGAGAAGTGCTTTTTCTTTAAGCTGCAGATGTTGAATCTGGAAGAGCAAAATCCATAACAGACTGGAGCATGCAGGAAAAAATGCAAGGAATTAATTGTTTCAAAGCAAGAACAAGAGAACTTGTTTCTTCTACCTTACAGCTCATAAAAAATAAAAATGAAATACTGTCAGACAGCAGAATAAATTGTGAGAATACCATTAACATGAAAATAGAGAGGAAAAAGCTCCAAATGATGCTGTTCAGCATGAAAGCAGAGGCACACTTATCTAATCTGTTTATGCGAGTAGGTGGAACATGCTCTGTGTTGGCAGCTTACTATAACTGCACAGTTTTCTGCCTCTTATGACACCTGGAACTCCGGAGAAGCACATTTTGGTGGTTTACTCTTAAAATTATTAAGCTTTTGCCAGATTTGATTTGCAGGTAGGTCCCTTAGGAGTCTACTAAGGTATTGTGAGTTAATTTAGGGTAGATTTTCAAACATCTTTCCTTAAACTTAGATCGGTGTAATGAACATATTCATTCACTGCCAAATAGTGATCAGGTGCATAATAATGATCCATGGAAACCATTTGAATGTAGTCTTATCATCACAGCTGAGCATGTAGATTGATAGAAGTGGGATAGATACAAAAATAATTCTAATAACAGACTTGAATGAATTAACTCCATAATGGAGAAATGCTTTTAATACCTAATACCTAAACTATACTTTTCATCTGTATCCAGGAATATCTGTCCTCTCTCATATGACCATGCTTGATAAAAACGAGAATGCGATAAAAACAAGATACTTTGAAGAAAAGGTCCTTAGATATTGCTGTGAAAGTCTACTCCCCTAAAAAACAGACTCCAGATGAAATTCCCCCAAAAGAACAAGGAAAACCAAGAAAGAACATCTGAGGACTGTCAAAAGTCAAGAACACATGCAATGAGTGAAACATGAGAGGAATATTTTGCCTGGTGACAACTGGAGACCCCTGTGAAGAACTACACTCTTTCAGCTATTCTTTCATGATTAATTCAGGACTTTTTCTTTTAACATTTTCTGAATTACACTAAATATTTTATGTCTTTTTAGGGTGTCTCACTGTGTTTTGATCTTATTTTCTCTTAACTAGGGGATGGGAAAGAGCCTTCTGTACATCTGGGAAAAAAAATAGAAATATGAAAAACAAAATGAAGAACCAAAACAAGAAGGCAAATGAAAAGAGAAGGGAAAAAATAATATGGCAATATCCTCAGCCCTTGAAAATCACTGCAGCTCCACTGGCTCAGCAGTACACGTGGATCAGTCACATGCACCTGCTTACAGGTGCTGCTGCAAAAGCAGCTACCTCCCTGGAGCCAGTTATCATTTTTCTGCAGAGATTACCTAACTGTAGCAAGAAGGAACAGTTCTCCAATTGCTCCAGCGGAAATCTCTATGTGTAGGATCAAACCAACTGCATTAGCAGTTGAACTTTAGATGAGTAATTTTGAAATGAGAACAGCTGAAGTGAAAGGAAAAGCTCTCCTCCATGCCAAAGCACGACAAAGCAGGAGAGACCTTCAGGAAAAAATATATTTTAAATTATCTCAATGGTGAGAAAGAAGTAAATGAGGAAATTGGACTTATGTGAACAAATGTAGACATTTCACAATGCAGAAGTGCTTTTTCACCTGGACATTCTTTTATATTCAATGGTTATCTACTCTGTGATTGACTGATCCAGAGAAGATCAAAAAGATGGACTAATCACTTGCTATTTCTTTATTATTTTTCAAGAATCTTAGATACCAATCTCTTGTAAGTTTCTGAAAACAGTGTTTTAGAAGAAAAAAAAGAAAGGAGCAGGGCTATGTATGTTGGCCATTGGCTTCTCGTGGATGACATTTTTACCTCAAATGCATGAAGTAAAGTCGGATCACAGCATCTATAAAAACAATACGTAGATTGTCATTGCTTGCATTCTGATGTTGACATACAGTTTATTCGTATAATATGTCTCAGCTGTGCTTGTATCATTATTCCTCATAGAAATCCTTCAAGGTAGCTCTAGAAGAATCTAAATTTAGGGGATTCTGCACAGATCTCCCCCACTTCAATATGTGCTCCTCATCCTGAAATACCTGGTCCAGGATGGAAAAATTGTCAGTAATATTATGTTCATATATACTTCTCCTCTTCCTAGTTAGCATATAATAGTAATACACCTGTAATAATAATGTGCTTGCCTTGCCTGAAAATACAGAGCATTTATAAACAAATACAGACAAATCACTGATCTTCACTATTGATTTACACCCCCTCCCTGTATTTTTAAGTGCAGTTATATTGCCACTTCTTCCTTACTCCCTGTAACCTTATTTTACCTTTTAGTTTTCTGTTCCACCATAAGATCTTATATCTATAATAGCAGTACTTGAGAAAGCAAGATCATGTCATCATTTTTTCCCCAGCTTGGTCCAGATGGAGAATTTCATAGCAATCCTAAATGATTCAGGAAACAGTGCTGCCGGATTGACTTAATCCTGTGTGCATAAAAGGAGCCATACTGGGGATCTGGCACTTTTTAGTGCATAATTGTGATCATATGAAGCAAGATGTTCTTAGCAATTTGCTTTTTTTGATTTATAAAATATACTTGAAGCAATGGATTGATGCATTTAGTATTACTTTGAACACCATCTGCCTCCATCTGTACAGTCTTGCACAATGTATTGAGATCTATCTTGATTACCATTGCGTTAGAGCATTTCTTATTAATGGAGTATATTAATAAAGCTTAAATATCTCACTTCATTCAGCCCTACAAAATGCACTCACTGTATCATTAGATTGAATTTAGAGAAGCCTCAGTTAACATTTAACATTTCCACCCCCAGCTCTCAGTAGTCACACAAAAATTATTTCACAGAATCACAGACTTATTTTGGCAGAAATCTAGAGGTAGAAGTTGTAGTCATTATGACTAAAACTCCAAAGAAATATTTCTAGAAACAGAAGAAATACTTTTTTAGAATGTTGCAATCTTTCTCATATACCTTTTTTAATCTGACAGGAAATTTGACCAACAGATTTGAAAGATAACCTCTCAGTAAAATTCTAAAGAAACAGTTTTCAAACACAACACTTTTAACACAAGTCTTCTCATTTTCATACTCATTTGCATACTTTTACAAGATATTTGCAGTTCCTGGGATTTGCAGTCCCAGGTAATATTACTCTGTGTCCAGGATTTTTTTACTCTTATTATCACCTTAATATCCTTTACAAATACAGAAGAGTTTAACACATAATCGACTAACAAATCTTTTCAGAACATCCCCAAATCCCAGGCGTCTAAGATATTTACAGCCAAATCTCATGGCATCTGTTTCAATTTTGTGCTGCTCATGCTCCTCAAAGCCTTTTACCAAAGACAGGAGTAAATAACAGCACAAATTTGAGAACCTCACAGTAAGGTGGAAGTTCCTTGAGCAGGAATATTTCAAGTATCTCTTGCCCTATTTCATGGTCTATCCCACGTACCAACAGGTACTCCTCACAAACCTCCACTTACTAGACCCATTAACATTAAATAAAGTTGAAATTCTCTCTGCTCTGCATGAGTTTTGTCGGTACCATGTACATTAAGTGATCCTCTGCCTTTCTTTTCAGTGCCATTACAGCTTTGCCTAACTTTATAGACCTGGGAAGGTCAATCTTCAACAAAGAAAATGGACTGGCACCATGAAATGGTATGATGCTTTAATTTACAGTGTATGAATAGTCTAACATGAGACAGGCCATAAATGTCCCCCACTCCCCAAGATTTTGCAGCACAGCCCTGAATTATTCTTTAAAAAGGAAAAAAAAAATAAAAATAAATAATTTGTATTCCCTTATGACCAATGTTCCCACTTCCTAAACAGGATCCCAGGATTCCCAAAGCAGATTCCCAGCCACAGCGAACCTCCTATCACACATTGCCGCTTCCTAACCCTTGGCATCTATTGCTGTTTGAGATTCCCTACAGCATCCCAGATAGCAGCACAGGTGCTGGGGAGACCTTGGCCCTTCAGGAGCAAGAGCTTAAAGTCAGAAAAAATATTCTAAAGCATCCTTGAGAGTCACTGCACAATTGCATATGGGCAACCAAATTTCTTCTAGGTGTGCACTCAGGAACTGCTCACCCAAACTCCCATTGGAGCCAGTGGTCTCGTTCAGTTGCTCAGTAGAGTTGCCTGTTGCCATCTGAGAGTTCTCAGAGTATCCTGTCCCACCTCTAGCGGTGTATCCAGCATCTCTCAAAGCTCAGGCCATCTTCTAGCTTTCTATGGACATCATGGATACATCCAAGTATCTCAAAGAGTGCTGGAGAGCTGCATGCAGACAACTGAACCAAGCCACTCATGGGCACCGTCAGTGCTGCCTTCACAGCTGATCACTTGTCCTAAAGATGCATCTAAACATGAACTGCAGGATCATTTTTTAAATATTGCAGACAGCAAGGAGTCTCATTATTTTGGGTTTTAATTGCATAAGCAAAAAACAAAACAAAAATATGTAGCTCTGGCCTCAGATATAATGGGCTCAGCACCAGGTGCAGCTCTTCCAACTTCCTAGGCATACACGAGGGATGCCTTGGGCTGAATATTTTAGTGGGATGCCTCAGATGTATTTTTCATTAGCTGCATGATTTCATGCCCTGCTTCTGAATGCAAGATTTTTTGCCTGGATGCTGTAAGCTCTCCACATGCTCCACACTGACTTAATGTGCATTCTCAGGGTTGTTCTCTTCTCTGGAGAGCTCATTTTGCAACAACACCAATTACTGTCACCTGTTTTTACCTGAGATTAAATGCCAGACAAGCCAAACAAGCTGCACTTAGGTCTGCCAGGCTGATGGGTATGATTTAACAGCTGCGTTGTCTATGCTTACCATTCAGTGTGATGATACGAAAAAAATACCTAAAGTACTTTTAAGGTGAGGGAGAAGGCTTCTATTTGCAATTTTCTTGTTAAGAGGACCTTCTAAGACAAAAAAATCTTAAGGATTTGGGTAGTATTGGGCTGCAGTATGAACGGCATCTCTCATGTATGTATGTATACATATTTTAAATTTTTTTCTTGATTAAAAACTCTCAGGAAAGTGATTAACCCACGATAAGTGGTTTCAATCAGAGCACGCTTATGGGGACGGAAAGTGAGTAGCTATCAAATTCTGAAGGCAGTATTTGTATTCGATAGCAAACCATTAAATGATATTTCTTCTTAACTTTTGCCCAGCTATGAGAACGCAGGAGATGGTACAGACTAATTATTAGCTAACACATACGCCTACATTGACATTGCACATTGTCCCAAGACAGAACTATCCTCAAGCATTAGCTTTCAAAGTACTCGCAGTTTTTGGTACCTAAACTGATCTCTGTTAAAATCCAGGTTTAAGGCTTTAATTCTATAAAGAGCATATGTATCATGCTTTAAGTTTATGGCTCTGGTCACACACAAAAACCACAGCATCCCTAACCCCTGTGTTCATCTGCGTATCCGTTTCTTGGTTAATCAGGACTTTAATAGCATATAAACCATGCTGTCGTAATGCATTCAGACAATGTCATGGAGGGAAAGTCCAGGCATTTCCTCAAGGGGCAGGTGGTGGGAACAGACTCTGTTTTTAATTAGCAGTAATTAAGTTCATTACCCATAGCTGGCATCTATTTACTTAGAGCATGCATAGAGTGAGAAGGCAATATGACCTCATGCAAGAGGAAATCTCCAGGAATCTGATATTTATGCTATTTTTGCTCTCAACTTGCTCCAGAAATTAAAGTTGCTCACCTCACCTCTACTATCCTTCATCTTATCATCCCCTATCAAATATTTTAATGCTGAGAGGAGGAAGTGTCTTTTATTGTATGTTTACGTAGTACTTAAAATTACGCGTTTCCAATCTGAGTTAGGATATCTATATAGCATTGACATATAAATGTTGGTTTATGATTGCCTACTGGGGTAGTGGTCTGGGGGTAATACTATTCCAGGCAATAGTTTACTACCCAAGTACCACTATGATTTCCTACTGGGGTAGTTTAGTCAGCTTTATGCTTCTTCGGGACTCTGCATGTAACTGATTTCACCATCTACCAGCACACGGATTGATATCTATGAACCGCTTGCCCTGCAATTGGAGAAGAACAGACGCTTTTAAGCACGGTTTCTTCAGTCTATTTTTAACGTCTCTTTTCAGATAAGATGACCCCGAAGTTCCAACATCTCTCCACTGGCACTAAGGAGAAATTGAGATCAGTGGAGGCCCATGTTGTGGATATCTGTAATTGCTCAGATTCAATTCTCTTCACAATTTGAATGTTCAGGATCTGATTCAATACGGAACATGCAATTTACTCATTTTTAAAGTTCTTTTTCTGAAATTAGAACAAAGTGTTATTACTTTAGGAAAAGTAATATATTCTTATTACTCAGGAAAGGAAACTCTTAAAAGATACTCTTTTACTTTACAAAGGCTTTAAACAATCTAGCACTTGTTTTCAGAGAACCACTGCTACCCTTGTCTTATGAATATTTGAATATGATTACTCTATTTCTGAAAGGAAAAACTCATCAGACATTGAGGTTTCTGGATATTTTTTTTCAAATCCAGGTAATTCCATTCCTCTAAAAATACTTTTTTTCGTATATCAGGGCTTCCATATTTACACTCCATTCACAGATACACATTTATCTAACAGCACATACAACTAAATGAATAGGATTTTAATATTAGCAGGGGGAAGTACTCTAAAAACAAACAAGATTATGTTACAGAAATGAAATTAGATTATATTCCAGCTACCAAAGTCAATGAAAGAATGGAAGAATGAACTATATTAATTGCAAAGATGTTGTCTAGACATAGTCTTCTGTCTGTAAAATGAATGATTGACATCAGTTATCCATTTAGGTTAACACTGACTGACTACTGAGGTCAGAACACAAGGCATATTTTTCTATGATTAAAAATATTATTGTTTGAGCATAGCAAAACCACATTCCCATGGTTTGTGATCAACAACTGCCTCAATATGTTAAAACTATAGGAAAACAGATGTCCCATTTATTCGGGCTTGCAAAGAGAAACTTCTGTCACAGTACTTTAATATTGGGATTGAAAAATATTGGGATTGAAGAATAACGTCTTTAAAGCAACTTGACCACCATATTTTCTGCAGCAAACTTCATACTGGGCATTTAGAGCATGCCTATTCTGTGCCGTGTAAGTTACCATTAAACAGACGCAAAACGAGTTGGCAGACGGGTATCTTGCTGTTAGCAGATATTTCCCACATCTCAATTTAGCAACTAACAGAGAGATTTTGTGGCATGCAACACACACAGAGACTCTGACGGTTCTCTGCTCTACACAGACATCAGGCTAAGTTTTCAAAGGAAAGAGTATTATTAATTCTGGGAACACTTATCCATGATTTATCCCCCTGTTCTTAAGTCAAGCAAATTATAGAAAATTTGCATCATTTCCTGTGACAGCAAAAATATAGTGAACCTCCAGTCTTCCTGTGGTAAAGTAAACCCGGATCTGAAAAAAGAAAAATAAAGCAGAGAAAGAAGACTTTTTTTTCCGGGAATGTTCCCTTAAACTTCTATAAATCAGTTTGAAAGCAAGATTAGCTGCCTGTAGCATTTCCTTTTGACAAAGAAAAAGTAATAATCATCTCCAGCTGTGACCCTAGCAATAAACACATTCCTATTGTCATTCTCAGGCCATAAACCCGCAGTTTCTCTGCTGGAAACAAAGAATCGTTCAGGTGCCAAGCATGAAGGCCTGTTATTTGCACAAAAAGCTCTGCATTTATGGGAAGTTCACAATCGATGTAAGAAGTACATGTGCTTTCAGATAGTGCAGATCCAGTCTCAGCAGTCTTCATATCGTCTGGTTTATGTTGACTCAGGCTTCTGCCACAGAGGAAATGTAATTTAAAAATACTACTGTGTTCTTCCAATTCAATCCAATCAGGTGTTTGGTGATTCACCTGCTGTGGACTGGATTCTACTTGCAGCTATACAAGGGTATATCAGCATGATAACCTCCCAACCCTAGGCTACACTGTGGGTGAGGTGAGGAGGGGAAGCTATACAAATTTCCTATGATACAACAACTCCAAAAGTCTTAAGATAAAAAGGAATGAATTCTAAGAAACCATGACAATATTGTACATCTTTTCATTTCTTTTTCACAAAAAAAAAAGTCTACTGAACCTCATAAGGGACTTGACTTACACACAGACTTATAGGAATTTCATTATTCATTCGCTTAAATTGTGAATACTAGTAATACTTAATATTGTTGTTATGACCCAGACTGTCAATTGTCAGATACCTCAGAACTGTCTGACAGGGAAGGTTTTATCAGGTCAAAATACAGCTTAGATGTCTGCATCATCCGAGTCGCTTCTCTGAACTCTCTCAGAATCACTGGAAAGAACCAAAGATTAGATGTTCATGATTAGTCTCTCCCTAAAATAAATGTCTGAAACGTCTCATGTTAGTCATACCCCGAATAGTCCGTTTCTCTGTGCTGGCCACAAAAAGTTTAGGATGAATATGTCAGTTATGATCAACATCAGCAATGTAGATGTCCTACTTTAGGTGAGACAGACCACCATGGGGCTAGACTATAAGATAGGTTATACTCCTACAACAGGAAATTTGTACAAAATTTCCTTGTACAAAAGGGAAAGGATGTGAATACATGTGTGGGTGTTGTGTGAACAACCATTCACTAGCATTATTTCCTATTTTAATAAACAATTATGGGCATAGTATGTGAAGACCTAAATCAATGGTTGATATCAGGAGGTGATTTTGGCATGAAAGAATATGCCCATAAACAAACTTACGGCTGGAAATGACTGAAACTGGAAGAATGTCACCCAAGGCTCTTGTTTTGACATGATTTTCAAGCACTTTATATAAGAAGAAGACCTAACAATAGGGAATATCTTCATGACTCAAGAGGTCCTCTCTAGTTTAACATTTCTAGGTAATACTTTAATGATGATTTAAGATATCTCCAAAATGAAGGAGAGAATGCCACAAGTGTTTCTGAGGCCCCTCAGCTATAGCTGAGGAACTAGGCTTTTCTGGAGGCTCAGTCTAAAATTCAATTCTTTGTTTTATACGTCAAGTCTGCAGTCAGTCTTACTCTAGCAACAATTAGATATGATGGATAAAGCAACAAAAATCTAGGAGAAAGACTGAGAGATTTAGATACATCCTGAATAGTAATCTAACCTTCAGAAATAGATTCTGTTTCCATACGAAATGAATTTACTGTTGGTACAAAATGAATATCTTATTTGCCATCCACAGACATGTCCAATTTTGCTCATCTGTATTTCTTAGTGAAGACTTGAGGGTAGACTATGATCAAATACACACTGAAAATGAGTCAGAAAACAGTTAGGAGGTTCACCCACTTCTGAGTACTATGAAAACCATGTCATACATCACTGTTTTTCCAGCAAATGTTGCATGTCACTGCAGGACAAAACTTCAATTTCACTAGTTTTCTACAGATATGGAAGCTTCCTGGAATTAAATGAATTTTGCAGAATTGATCTGTATTTATATCTTGGTATCTCAATCACTGTCATGACACTTTAGAAACACCTGGTTTAAAGTTCCCCTATAGTTTCTGATGGGCCCCTAATTGCTAGTCCAAATTTGTGGAAATAATGCTTTATTTCATTCCTGGTTTTGTGATCACAGCAGATCCCTGCCCTTTGCACTACTCTTAGCTATAGAGAGGAGCATGCAGCCCTTAAACTTTAAGCAGACTGTCAGAAATCATTATGTCTTGTAGATGTTATGTCTTGGAGAAAAAAACAGGTTGGTTTTAAAAAAACAAAAGACCAGATTCTCTGAAAATGTTTCAGGAAGACATCTTATCTCTAGGATTCAGAGATGTTATATAACAAGCTAGGAATCACCATGTTTTTTTTGTTTGTTTGCTTGCCTGATTTTGTAGGCCATGGTTGTTATTGCAAATCTGCAGAACCACTTTGTGCTAGTTAGGGGCAGTTACTGCTACATGGATTTCCTCTGCTGTCCTGCCTGTACAACCCATGGAGGAAGAAGGGTGCACAGACCAGGATGTGCAGACAGATCAGAAGTTGAGAAGAATAACATCTTTCTTTCTGAATATCCTTACCCACCCTACTCCATGCTCTAATATTCATATTCACTCTCTCCTCTCCATAAGGCATTTATAGAAAGGCTTTCGTAATCCCCTATGCAGAATTCATCCCTCCATCATCATTGCCATGGTGCCAACATCTCCAAGATCCCTCTTTCTGCTAATGGATGCACTACCTTTAGCTTCAGAGACCTCCCGCCTTTTCCTTTGGAAGGGAAAGCTGCAGACCCTGCTATTAGATGGTGGCCACCAGACTTTCCTTTGGGGTTGAGCAGAGCATAATGGTAATGCACAGAGTCCTGCCTTGGAAGGGTGATAAAGGGCAGCAAGATGGGTGAAACATCTTGGCAAGTCAGACGATGCTTGTCAGCCTTCCAGTGCAAACAATGATTGCACTTTCTTTTACATCTGTCTGCTGTGTTATGTTGTATTTCATATACAAGGGCTGATAATAACAACCATGTATAATAACAATCATTAGCATCTCCCTCCCCGCAAGGAGACTGGCAGCATCTTTGCTTGTTTGGTCTCACAGAAGGGGGAAGATCAGGGGCTGGAGGGCTCCACAATGTTCCTTCAGTATCAAAAGCTAATTTGGCAGAATTGCAGCACCACCTTTTAAAGCTTCATATATACATATATATATATATATATGTATACTTTTTTTTTTTTTCTCCTTATCCTTCTGCCCTAGCAAGCTTTTGTGCTGTAAGCACGGAAAGCAAGTTGAAAAACAAAAACAAAGACAAAAATAAAAACAAAAAACAAAAACAAAGAAATAGAAAAGGGGAAAAAAAAAAACTGCAGACTTGACAAGGAAAATGATACGTTGTCTGTCCTTTCCTACCAACTTCCATTCATCTATCCTAACCCTGTTCATTCTGTGCAGTTAATTATCATTTCTGAGATCCCATTTAATTCCAGCAGAGGAGAAAAGAACTGTCAGTAATAAGGCAGTGCATCCCCACAAAGATAGGCAGAGAAAGGGAATGTACAAGCGAGAGTGATTTTAATTCCTCAATAATTCCAGCTTCATAGTGAGTGACAAATAGTTCAGTCAATTCTTGGCCGCAAGCTGATAGGATTATCGTAAATAGCCTCTGCGAGGCATGGTTTTTATGCATACACACTCATCCAAATTAAGTGATAATCTTGTTGATACTGGAATTAAATAATAAAGTGAGGATATCAGGCACCGATAACTTCAAACAACAACAAATAGCAATCTGGTATCTTATTAATCATTAAAATTAGCCCTGCGAAAAGCAGTAAGGCATATCTTCAGCTGGTATGAGCTGGTATTTCTCCACTGGAATCAGTGGCACTGCATGAAAACTCTCCTGTGGGGAATTTGCAGTAGTCCCTCCACCACCACTAATGTAAAATGTTAGATTACAACTAATGTCGTGTGTAGACTTTCTAGAGATAGATACACAACATAAAGAAAATGTTCCATGTTACAGGGCAAACTGTGAACTCATTTCCTTTTTGTAGTGTTTCATTATTTTGAATATGATCCTTTCAAAAGAAGAAAATACCTGGAACAGATAAAGCTTCAGAGACCAGCATGTTGTTTTATGAAGAGATATGTGAACGGGGCATGTCATTTATCCTTATGCACCTGGCATAAGAATATGAGAAGGGGCAAAATTCCCCTTTGTTTCTCTACCCTGTGCCTCCTTAATGCAATATTCAATGTAGAAGATCCTTTGTAAGTTAAACCATTACAGAACACAAGAATTATTTGCTCTTACGGATTAGTTTCATTTACTAATTCTCACAAACTGACACATCAAGTAAACTGCTCAAATGGTCCACACCAAGCATTAGTGCAGCATAACTGAACTATTTTATGTTTGGCCTTTTCATAAATGTTAAGTAGAGAAACTTAGCTTAAAATTATTTCACTGAGCTTAAGTTATGATACAGTTCATTATATGTTCCGTGCTGCAGACAGACAGTGTCTGGTCAGTAACCACTGCTCAGCTGATATAGTAATTTTAATTGGGTCATTAATTTGAACCTTGCACTGATGCATTGTAAGTCTTTTTCTTTTCTTGCCTGCCCAGGTTCACAATCTTAACAAAATTATTGTAACTGTTTTTGTGAGTATAGAAGGAAAAGACGTTTTCCAGCATTAATTCTGGCGAAAACTAGAAATTATCTTCTTTAGATCTCCAGGCAAGCATCATCTGCTTCAATTTGCACTGAGCTCTTGATGTGAGCCACTTGCAATTACTCTGTCTCCCTTCTTGATCAAGCCAAAAGGATACATTCAGCTCCTTCAGTCCAATCTCCTCAACATCCCAGACCGCCATCCAGCAACTCGTTTTCCTATCCAATAATTTCTCTTACATTGATCTTGATTCAAAGACATCCACAATGAAGAGATTTTACTAAGAATATGTGTTACTCTGCTTCTCAATGTACTCTGATTTCTGTTTTGACTTGTCTAGCTGTAATTTCTGCTTCTTCTATTTCCCATTCTTTGATAAAAAGAAGAGAATGACAGAATAAGAAACTGTGTCCTGGTACTTAGATCTAAGATATAAATGGATAAATGTCATTCTTTACTTACTTTCCTTCTAATGGTTTTAAAAAAGTTATGCATAAAATTTCATGGTATATGCTGCTAAATATCAGTCAGAACATAGATGACTTAATATTACCAGTTCACTCTTCCATTTGGCATCTGGAATATCCAGACTATTAGAGCTGCTGGAAAATGAGTTATATGAATTATCCGTTAACTTCCTAAGTAAAGGGCTTGCCCCGTGTAAACGTACCATATTGGTGTTGTACAACAGAACGTATTATCCATGTAGAGTGTCTTTTTACACTGATATCTGGTATTATTAGTTCAGCTCCACAAACTATAAAGTTTAAATGATGCAATGTTGTGTCTGGGCTAATTAACCCTGTTTCTCTATGGAGCTAATTAGCTTGGGTGCAACACTGTGCTGGCAGAGCTGAAACATTTCTCCTTCTGGCTCTAATTCATTTTCCTCTAACTTAAAAATTCCGACGCCATTCTCTACTGCATGACATGCACGTGCACACACATAAACACAAAGCACCCCACAGCAATGGATCCTGGCTGTATGTTAAACAAGACACCATCCATGGCAACTGGGGGCTCAGACACTGCTCATAGGAAAGTCTTGCTCTATCAATATCGTAGAAATGTTAAGCAAACCCCATGTTCTCAACTCAATGTCAAAAGTAGACTCTATCAAGCAATGCAAGTCTTGTAACCAGCAAGAAGAAGGTGAAGAGCTAGTAGAAGTTCTCAGAAACGAGTCTCTCCCCATCAATTATGATTTGGGCCATTAACTTCAGCCATGGCTAGCTGTGCTTCAGAGGGATGACCTGCAAGGGAACATTCTACAACCCAGAGGGAGGGCTTATCAAATAATTTCCTGTTATTTACTGAAATTCTCTGTTGATACATGAGTGCGACGGGTTCCCAGGTTAATGAGGAAAGGGTGTTCTGTACACAATGGTATTGTGCTGTGTAAAGCATCCCCAAAATTACATGGTACAGGCAATGTACACGTGCATGCACAGTGGATAATGAAAACATTCTTTTTGCTATGACTCGGTGCCACTGGAGAGAGACTGCTTCTCTTTAGTGACACAGATTTATATCCATTGTTACCACTTTATTAAAAGCATATTACAGTAAGTTACTCTATGTCGTATTAAAATAAATAATAATAATAAAAAAACTCTCTCATCTGAGGTTGTATTAGTCATTGAGGAAGACACTGAATCCTACTTCTATATCGAGAACCACCTAGGAGAAAGCTCACAGTAACATGCTGTGCTCAATAACAGAAAAAGGAAGCAGTTTCGAGAAAAAGTACCTTTGTTTATGCAAACCAAAGCAACTTTGCAAACTATGCCTGATAAGTGCCTGCACTCCAACACCTCTGACAGTAGCACAGATTCAATTTCACCTTGTGAAAGGGTCGCGCTTTTTGGCTGCTTTTGAGGCTCAGGATTCTGTTAAAGGGTGTAATTGTCTGACAAATGGCAACGAGTACCTGAAATGGATGTGCTTGCTGTTGAGAAGCTACCAAATTCACACTGACACTCAATTTAAAGAAGTCCCCTGACAAGGTTTGGATTCACAAGCTTGTGACTTACTGGAGCATTTTACACTGAGATAAAAGCCATACTCCCATAGAAATAAAGTGAGAAATAGAATAGTTGGAGTTGTCAAGTCTGTGCTAAAAACCTCTTGTGGATGCTCTTTGGGATGAATTCTGAAGCCCAGGTGGAGTTGAAAAATTTTTGGAGAGAAATCTGGAATTACTCGTTCAGTGACTTGCTGGAATGACTCATGGCTGACAGGAAACAAGACAATGAAAAATTCAAATGATGGTGTGGGAGGCAACATGCTAAAAGCTTATTAGAAACGTCATCCTTTTACCCACTCCAGTGAGGCATAGCAGGACACAGGGTTTTGCAATCAGTTTATAGAGAAAGCCAGGGAAGAATGAAGGCTGAACCTGCTTTCAGGCAATGTCGTCTTCTCCGGGTGGCACAGCGAGTGAGCACATTTTCAATGAGCCTCCTCTACATGTGGAAACTTCTGAAAGGGTTTGAATGAATCAGGCTCAGTTGCCCCTTCTTCAAAATATATAGAATGGCTGCTGCTTTAAGAAGTATTAGTATTAATTAGTTAATATTTAAGAGAAATGAAAAACAGACAAAGTATTCCTTCTAAGACATCCAGAAGAAGTCTCATCACATGGCCCCAAATTGAAAAAACAGAACCTAAGAGCCCCTTCACTTATTTCCCTACCTTTTACGTAGACAAAGACCATCATCCTGTTTCCTTTCAGCTTTATTTCCTCTTGACTAAACCACAGTTTTATCTATCTTTGCTTTTTTACTAATGCATTCTTCTCCCTGGCTAAGGAGGGTAGAACTCATGGTAATTGTAGCTAAGATAATAAGTTTACCTTGTTAGAAAGAGGAAATACCTCTTCTAGGACATATTTTTTGCATGTTCTTTTGTTTAGATTTCCAGACTCTACATAATTAGACTCAATCTCAACACCCTGACCATAAAGGGAAATACTTCAGTTAGTAAAATATACATTATTTCAAACAAATCATATCCATGTTCCTTCACATTTTTACCCATTTTACTCTAAGTGAAATTTCCACTCTGAGTGGGGATATAAAGAGATTCCCTATATCTCTGTACTTCTTCATAGACAACTATACTGAGTTGCATCCTATTCACTTGTTTACCATACCTGTTATAATATATGTCTGGAAAATTTACAGGTGTCTGAACCATTCATTGATTCATTGCATATTTAAATAGTCTTTTTTCTTCTTGGAAAGATAGCCCAGTAAAAAATAAAGAAAGAAAAATAATGAAAAGAAACTTTTAGGTCTTGGTCATTTTAGAGAGAGCTCTGCAATTCTGGCTTTGATAAATAGCCTGTTGATGTATGCTGGGTAGCTGTGTCCTTGATCTGTGCACAATTATATATGCAAGATATACATAGGCAATTCACAAAAAGAACTCATTAGGCAGCCATCGCTACCCAATTAGGTTAATGATTCAGAAGAAATGTGCACTGGGAAATGAGGGTTGTACTTTAAGATGGAACTTTCAAAAGATCCAAACTGTGGGCATTTGAAGGCAGTCTGTACTGAAAGAGTAATGACACAAGATTGGTAGAATGGCAAGGCTGTTGGATGTAGTTTTTAGTAAACAACTGAAAAATAAGCCATCTTTTTTATCAGGCAGTTAAATTATGTTTCCTGGTGAAGTACTATTTAAGACAACTGCCACAAAGAGAGGGATTTTCAGTCATAAACCTGTATTTTTGTAACATTTTGTAAATGATACAACATGACCTTATAGACAAGTAAGTTGAGAAGCCTTAACCTGCCTATCCAAACATACCCAAAACTTAGGTGACTAGTCTAAATTTGCCACTGAGGTTGTGCTCCTTCCCCAGCTCAACCTGACTTCTCACTTGTAGCCCTATTCAGGTGTTAACTACCACATTATCTGATCCTGGTAGTTGCCTCCCTGATTTCTTTCCCCACTGGGACATTAACCATCAATAAGTCCTGATGACTGCATCCTGATAGAGAGACAGGATAATTGTGTGTACACCAGCCAACAGTCCTTTCTGATTGAAAGAATGACTATGAGTCAATCATCTTATCCCATAAATATGGGGAGAAGTCTGACAGCCCATTGAGCTCTTGCATCGCAGCAGACTGCACACCAGAATAATGCCTTGAGCAGGGACCCCTCTAAAGGATACTTCTCGGGGTTAAGAGATCCTTCCCGCTACAGATTCGTGATAAGTGACCATAGCGTAGTAACTTCTCTTTTTTACACTTGTATACTTCACTTTGTAACCGTGCACAAATCCCTTAGTCATAAACCATTGACCAGGTCTGGGACTAGGATTGGATCCAGCCGCACCCAGACTCCTCTCAGAAGGAGTTTGGAAAGCAAGGCAGGGGGGTCCAATCTGAACCTTGTGACCCAACGGAGGGTGTCTTTGGTAATTCTGTGTGTATCTTGAACCTCCATGCAGTAAATACTAAGTGATTTTGCCATAGAATCTCATGAAACCACTGTCATTATCAATAAAACCTATTCCTATTTCTTTCCCAGGAGTGAAGTGCACTGTGTCACTCACCCCCACCACCACTCATTCCTTGACAGAGGCACCTTCAGTTATCAGTGAAGAGAGGCAGATGTGTAAAAGTGATTCATCTTGTCTAAAAATAGATGTTTAAGGTATTAGGAAGGAATTGCCTACTAGAGATACCTAGAGGTAGCTGTCTCTCTCCACTGAGACCCTTATCAACTAGATGAGGCTGCACATTTCAATTTTAAATAGCTATCATTCGGTTTTACACAGTGTTTGGAGTTTATCTGGAAGTTTGAACACAGCTGAGATTCAAGAGCTCTGAAATCCCTCAAGTTGTTCCAGTAAGGAGTATTTGATTAGAGCTTGTTGGAAATTTTCCCACTGGATATTTTTTTTCCTTGAGAAAAATGCATAAGAACCAAAATGATTCTCACAAAACATTATTTTTCCCTAAGAGCACTATATAAAAACACACACACAAAAAACCCTGCCAGTGTAATTGGCGTATACTTTAATGAAACTTTCAAGAGTAGGAGACAACAAGGGTTTGGCTATAGCTTAATCTCTTATCCACGCTGTTAGCTGCACGCACAAACATCGTTTTGGAGATGTAATAAAATGAACCTGCTCTCTAATGCTAAGAAAGAAAGAGGCATTGCTTCCAGCCAGTCATGAGAGATCCCATTTATCATCTTTGTAGTCTGGTGATTGTGTCCCTTTTTTTTGTGACACTTACGTGTAATTGCTCTATCGGAACACTTACCATCCATATTTCTGTTCCCTTCCCAGACTAAAGACATTTCCACAGTGCAACCTGCTCTAAGTGGGATTTCTCTTTAAAGATATATCAAAATGCTCACTGCAAAGTCTAGAGTGTTTAAATAGATATAATCACTGGAGACTATGGTGTAACTACAAACATGCTAAAATAGATGATTCATGGCATAGAAGTACAGTGGACACCGGAGACATTCAAAGCTAAATGAGATGACTCCCACACTCAACATGCCCCTACTTCTGCTGGGAGCTGAGTTCCTCGCTACAGCACAGTAATTCTTTTCCACCCACAGGTCAACAAACATTTAAAGCAAAAGGGAACAGGTTTTAAACATTTCTGGTAAAAGTACTTAACAGAGCTAATTTCAGGATGATAGTTGTTTATGCGCCGAAACAAATTAGATACCAAGATAAAAGATGTGGAGCTCTGATAATGGAACAGGGAGAGAAAACCTATTTCATGTCATCATAATATCACTAAATAAAGGATGTCATAGGCAGCACAAAGTAGAATAATAGCGCTCCAGTTGTTGCTTTGATATTCTACATTAAAAGTAATATTAGACACAGCAATAACTTGATCAGAATGAAAAATAAACAAGAAAAAATCAGAAGTAGGACTTCTCTCAGGTCACTTCTGAAAAAGAAAATAAATTCTTTAAAAAAAAAAAAAAACGTATTTTGCCAGATGCAGGGAAAAAAGGCCTGATGTGACAAATTTGGACTAAAACTTGTATGCATTTAATTAACTGGGCAAGACGAGAATTAACTGACAAAAAATATGTCAATCTATATCTAAAAATATGAGAAATTAATTATATTGGAAAGAAATCAGCAAGCAGGTAGTTCCAAAAAGAGAAATCAATCCCAACCTCATATGACCTTTAACTTCCCTGCTCTGTTGCAAATGCTTATGTTGACCTGAAGTTATGTCAATTAAGTCCAACTATCATAAGATATTTATATTCAGGATTTATCCCCAAGGTTCTAGGGTGGGGATCTGCCAAAATATATACCCTTGAAGACAGGAGTGGCATTCTGCTCCAAATTTGGTTTTCTAGACATAATGATGAAGGGCTTGTATAGTAAGACAACAAAATTTGTCAGTTTTATTCTGTTCCTCATCTGGTGCTGCCGAGGTAGCCCTAGGATATCTGACACATGTGACACAGGAGACCCCACAACATTTTAACCCGGCACCTGCCGAGCTAATTACATTAATTACAACCCAGATCACACGTGGGCATCTACATTTAGATAGGAAGCCTAAATCCTAGCAGTGGGATTTAGCTGTCTGAGAATTGACATCTAGTGTCATTTCTGACCCTTCAAGACCTTGAAACATCCAAACCTGGGAGACATGATACAGACCTGACTACTCCTAACCACTTTCCAGGAGGCTATTATGTATGCATAATGTATTTTTCTTATTTTTTTTCATTATATCCATATTTTATCTGACAAACTATGTCAGCTCCTGAGAGAGCTGCTATTGTTTCTTTCAGAATTTCTTTGAGCATTATGGAATGACTTTGTTACAGTTATTCCCATGTTTATCACACTTGTCTGAAATGGAGCACTGCAATCTACCCCTGTGTTTAAATTATTCAGTGCATATTTATTGCTTCATAAAGCTAATGTGAGAACATAAGCTGATATAGATTAGCTGAACTCAATTCGTTCAGAAGTGGAATTTAAAACTATACTTCAGCGAACTGTCACAAAACTTCTGCAGCCTGTTCTTTGCATTGCATCAGTATTATAGGCAAAAAAATGCAAAAAGTCTCTCTAATTAACAATATGGGGAAAATTTGGGTACGCAAAATATAATTACCTCCACTAGATTTAGCAAGGAAATTGGGTTAATTACCCTATTTTAGAATGCTGCAGAGACTAAAAATGCAAATTATGCCTAAATAGTACACAGAGTGGTTAGGGAAAGAAAATCTCGTGACAAGTTCAGTACATGGTTTAATAGCCAGGTCCTTGGGTTTATATCCTTTACGAAGATCATAACATTCACTCATCACTACAATCCCCTTTTCCTGCCTGAGAATGAATTTATTTGTACTAATATTTGATATTAATAACACAGCAGTTCTCCGCCTCAGATAGATATTGCTACTGCTTTTGGAAGAAACTAGGCTACAAACCCAATGTTGGGTGAAAGATCTCCTGGAAATATTCCCTCTGGTAGACACAAACCAAGTGTAATGAGTAGCAATTGGTTAACCAAAGTCTTCTGAAACAAAGCAAGGAAAAAGCCTCTTTCAGCCCTTGGCTGGGAGGAAAAGGGAAGGAGATTCAGCAAGCCAACAGTTCCAAGAATTAAGATTTGTGACTCTGAGGGCTCTTCAGACAAGATGAGTAAAATGCATTACACCAAAATTTATCTGCACAAAAACTTATGCACAAAGGGAAGATGCATTTTCTTTTATCTCAGGCAAGTGAAAACACTTTTTTTTCCCCTCTATCCCTCAAATATACAACATTCCTTAGAGACTAGACCAGACAATTTCTCCTCCAACTAATTTTATTTTTAGCAAATAGGCTGAAGCCTCATTTGTTTGAAAGAGACTTCCCTTGGCTCTGGCCTACTTCTGCTCCAGGTAAATGAGGAGATCTTTGACTTTAATGGGAAGAGTTAAGGTATTGCTGAACTCCCCCCGAAATCCTCCCCCAGCCACATACGCAACACAGGATCCAGTAAAATCAACTTAAGTCTGCATCAGTGAAATGAGGGGTAAATTCATAGAGGTAAATTCAGTGTGACTGGCACTTCAGCCTGTTGTAGTAGATAATTGCACAAGGTATTCATAGTACTTACCCAAAGCATATGGGTATGTGAACATATGTGCATTGAGAATTATGTATGAGGATATACAATAAAGAAATTTTTCAAGCAATTGTACATTTTGGCATGCTATAAGAAGATTCTGTTTGATCACGACCAAGATTTTTTATATATATTAAAAATATATGAAATATATGACATATATAAATATAGATATAATACAGATATATGTATATTTTATATACATTTATATATTATATAATATAGCCATTTTAAACCCAGAAACATTTCATTCTCCAACAGCACAGACACTTGCAGATCTTATAGGAGTAAAGGTGCATTTATAGTCCTAGCCTGTGGTTAAGCCCAGCTCCAAAAACAAACTTCAGAAACAATGACAGAATATTTCATTACAATGGTAGAAATTAGGACCAAATGTGGCTGTGAACTCAGTAAGAGCAATAGTGAGAGTATTTATCTGAGCAGACATGAGCTCTTGCTACTGAATATGCTGAGTTGGTCATAGAGAGGCTGGTTCTAGTCTGGAAGGCACCTCTATGTGGTTACCCCAAGGCTTGAACATGTATACCCTACTAGAAGACTTACTCAGGTTTCCCCACAGTCATCCATGCACCATCACTTGCAATGTGCATGACAAAATATGCAGGATCCCAGTGGAGGGTACAGATACTGCTTCTGGAAATATAAAAGTGAGCATATTAATGGATGACCCTTGAAGTTCATTAAAGTATTTCTGCAATGACTGATGTCATTGCATGTTCTACCCAAGAACAAACCACTGAACAAACAACAAAAGTGCATGTGAAAGGGTCAGAGCAGCAGGTAGTTTCACTGGGAGACTTTAGAAGGTTATAGCTAAAAGGCATAGGAATAAAGAAAGTAAGGAACTGATAAAGTAGCATTTCCTACCAACTGTTAGGCACTACACACACACAGTATTTTTGGGTTTTGGGGAGTCCTATCGCAGCTTGGAAAAGGAAAGAAAGGGAATATTGACACCGTGGAATTACTGAGAAGGAAAGCCAAAAAATGTTTTGCAGGGTGGAGGTCTTGAGTTTTAGGTACATTGCAGGTCCCACATCTTAGTGAGTTTCCTATACTGCAAGCCAGTATACTGCTATGCAGGACAAATACTCCTATATGAGTCCAGGAGTAAAAGACAAAATCAATTCTATTAGACAATGGGCATGCAGATCTCCAGGTCTCCCTTATCTACCCTTCTACATATTTAGGAAATAAAAGGATGGACTAAGAGCGAAACTAATTGAGATTAGTTAAGGATCCCTTCCTAGGTTGAGGAAGGGATCTTTGAAATGACCACAGAAGAATGGAAATAACCTTGAAAAGAAACTTCTTTTTATTTTCTGAATTTGAAATAAATGCAAAAAAAAAATTATTTTCAATTCCGTTTTTTTCTTTTTAATCCAAAAGATTATAAGTTACTTGGAAGAAGTGCAGTCATATGAATATATCTCACATTAATTGCTTTTACAAGGTTGATAGCACATTTTGGAAAAGAATGATTTTCTCTTAAACATAACAACTCTTGTTAGCAATTTGAGTGAAGGGAAAATGGTATTAAAAATTGTAATCAGTGACTCAGGGGAAGAGCTACAAATTACTATGCTACATTACAGGAAAATGGAAATTCACAGGAAGGAAAACTTCTCTGTAACAGACATCTAAACCAAACAAAAGAGACAAATGAACAATGACTATATCAAATCAAATTGATGAAGAAATCCCAACAACCAAAATAAGTCAGGTATGTATGGAGAAAAGACAAGAACTTTATCACAGATTGAAGTGAAGATGGTCAGAATTTGACAAAATGACCAACAGTCAAGAATAAGCCACTATAAGTAGAGACGCATTGGTTCCATCATATAAAAGGGTCACAGAACATGGAAAATATTTATGCAGAGTTTATAGACATCTGCTAAAAATGCATACGAATTTATAAAAGAGAGAAAGATGCTGGTGGTAGGCAATAATGAAAAGTGAAGAGAAACTTTCAAAAGCAGAAGTTTATTCTTAACAATGAAATCCCTGTAATTCAATTACATTTTATTTCTCTAAGCATTTCTTTCCCCATTACCAGATTGCACACCAAGACACTCCAATGAATATTCTTATTAGGCTTCTTTTTTCCCCCCTCAGCCAGGACTCCACATCGATAGCTCCCAAGTCAGCTGTGGAAACTCAGGATAAATGAGCACCAGTCCCTTCTCGCAGTTCCTTCTTACCCTAACATTGCTCTGGGGTGTGCTGTTTGGACGTAGGGCCAGCAAGTAGTCTGGGGCGTATTTCAACTATTGTTATAGTTGTAGCCCTGTTTCAGAAATACTGATCGCCCATGTGTCTCATCACCCATTCAGAGAGACAGTTAAAAAAATGTTGCTACTGTCAGAACTGATTTTCAGATTGTACCTTGAGCTACAGGAAATCACGTGCTCACGTGGATGTAGCATCTCTTGCCTACTAAGTGGGATTCGATTATACTTGGAAAACTATGTAATAGAAGATATAAAAGCTAAATAAAAGGTAGAAGGCATAGCTCATCTAAATGCATGAAAGATACCAATAGATAAAGCCTTTTTAACTTTGATAATTATAGCAGCTTTGGGCTAAATGACCCTCTGTATTGCTGTCTGAGGTCACAGAGTGCCCTGATGCCCTTCCACAGAGAGCACAAGCATGCTCCCGGCACCCTTCCAAAGCCTTTGCAAAGCCATTCAGCTGCTGGTTATCAGAGATGTCAGTTCTGGATACCTGATTCATCAGTCACCTCTATAACCACCACACATGGGAAAAAAGGGCACAGGATTTTTAATCAAAATAAATGTTAACAATTTCTTATGTATCATATCTAAAAATAGGAGCCTTTTCAACAGTACAATACCTCCAGTATAATCCGGTGATTCATTGACATGGTCAAAAGTGGAGGGTTTATTTATTCCTTAATGGTGATTTACCGGAGTTCTCATTATTGGCCTAATTCTGTTACCACTGAAGTCACTGATGTCATCACTAACTTCCCACTCACAGGTCTAAGGGCCAGAAGGCTTTTTAGATCATCCAGCTTTATTTCCTGCAGAGCACAGTGCACGGACTTCACTATCTGGCTCTGCAACAGATTTTCATACAAAAATTTAAGAAGAACATTCTGTAACAGTAACCTTCACTTAGGCACTCATAGAACTATTATTTATGATTAATTTCTCATGTTTTGTTTTTAAACAGTTAGACAAAGGAAAGCTTTGTTGTCATTTAGATGGCAATATTTTCAGCTGCATTTTCCTGAGGGTGCCATCCGGCTTTATCTAAATTAAGGTGTCAACATGTCATCTATGTGAATAAATTCCCAATATACTCAACAAAGTTCAGCAGCTTAGTACATCTGCCTAGATATAGACAAATCCACAGGACTGTGATGTAAGATTTACTGACCGTCTTGACATTGGGGCTGGAGATTTGCCTTGTTCTGATTATAGGTGGGCCAGCTAGGAGCTATTGCTGTTCTTGCAGAGAGATATATACTGAAATAGAGTCCCATCACCACCTATATTACTGCAGTTTTATCTATTACAGTATTTTGTTACTACCTCCTGTGCATTGCTACTTATGCAGCACTGGAGCAAACAGAAAACACAATAACTCCAGAACTGGAAATAACTGTCAAATTAAAGGCAAACTAATATTAATCTCGAGCTATATTACTGTGCTGGATTTGGATCCATGCTAGTCTCGGCACCCTGTGTTGCATCATGATGCCAATTTGCACAGTCTGCATCAGAAATATAAATGCTTCTATGGAAATATATCTTAGGATCCAAAAAGCTCTATCTTGATGTTGCTTCCTTGCAAGTAGCCCAGTTATGTCCCTGTACAGGCAGACAATAAAATTGCTACTTGAGGGAAAGGAAAAAATAGTGTCTTTTGCTTTATTTGAAACCATATTTTTTTTATGATTTTGCTTAAACAAGCAAAAACAGTAAACAAGTACTCCTCTAAAATTGCCAAAAAATACTATTAAATATTTACATAAAGATATTATTTATTTCTGAACTAATTTGTGTTCAGCACAAATTTGTCTTTTACATCCCACTAAGGAATATTTGGGTTACAGATGCACTGAAGTTTATTCTAGAAAATAAGTAAATCCTTAAATCCTGAAACTTTCCATGGGGTGCACACACCATGAAATGTTATTTGCTTTGGTGCAGAAGCATTAGAAATTGCATACTCAATCACTTCTTGGATAGAAAACATCTCTCTCCATTCTCCTCCTTCTCCTTTTAAGTCTCCAGGGTTTAATATTTTAACAGCATTTGAAAAGCTTAAGGATATAATAAACAATTTACATCATGTAGCTGTGTGGAAAGGAAATGAAGGCATTATGTCTTCTGTACCTTCACACTTACGACTGTCCCTTTCTGCTAAAGCCACTGATGAGGCAGCTGCTGTTTTATGTTTGGTTCCTAAGATGACTCACATACAGAGGAGTTCTGAATCACCCCAGCACAGTGCAAAACCAAGAAGCAGGACCAGCACAGCATAGACTTGCATCTGCAGGTATCCTCACCATGGGGATTTTACCCAAGGTCTGAGTTATAAGAAGTGTCACTGAGGATGGGTCAATTTGCTCCTGAGACTCCACCAACAGGGCTAATGTCTTGTTCCTCTGCTGGCTCCTGTTGCAACACTATTTCCCACTGAAATATGGAGGAGTTAAGTACTTCTCTGTCTTGTGAATCTAAACCTTAGATGGGAAACACTTTACACAGCTAAGGGGTGTATTGATTGCTCCATACCATTTCCAAAGTGTGTACAGGTCACCAATACTCAATGCCATTCAATGTCAGGTGTGGACAACCACATTTTCACACACAAGAAATTCGTCTTCACTGCACCTTTCTCTCTCTCTCTCTCTCAGGCACAATTATTTCATGTATTTGTGGGTACAACCAGAGAAATCTCACATGTGAAGAAAAGAGAAAAATAGCAGTTTAGTTAATGTTTACACAGCATGCTGAAGAAGAAATACTCTGTGGAAATATTAAATAAGACTTGCACCCTGCTTGACAGAGGGAAACAACTCTGCAACTACAGCAGGAATTATAACCCTGGAAAGGTTTTGTTTTCTCTCAGCTGAATCACTCATGTCTGTATGGCTGGATGGGAATCTTGGCTGAATGCTAATCAACAGGGTAAGACACTTCGCTGTCTTCTGGCAGAAGTGGATGACAGAGCATTTAGTGCATTAGCTTCTCCATCCTGGAGAGCTTGGCTCAATATGTAATTTAGGATTCAGATCCTCAGCAGACAGTAATCAGAGTAGCACATTGATTTCAGTGGAAACGAATTACGTTATCAGAGAACTGGGGACATGATTGAAGGTGAAAAATGTACTTGAAGAACTTGCATGTTCTCATTCATTCATGAGTTTACCACTCTGCTAGATAAGAAGTATGGAATAAATGGCAAATATTTTAAAGACAAAGCCTTGCAAAATATTTCAAGAGTAATTTCCACCTTATCTGGAAAGTCTTTGAGTGTTATTTTTTTTTAATCACAGCAGCATGACTTGGATATTTTGAACTTATCTATTCTTGTGTTCAACCCCCTCCCAGTCATGCTTGAAACCAGTTTCTTGTCTCTGAAGATGCAGAGTAGGAGGAGCAAGCAGCAATGATGGTGTAATTCAAGGACAAGCAATGGACTTTTGGTTGATGCGATGGAGCCTGAAAGAGGTATCCAAGCTTGCTGGTAGGAAGGATATTGGAACTAGAGAAATTAAAAAAAAAAAATCTTATTCTCCATGCAACACCATTTTTTTTAGGATATTCAGGGAAAAGTTCTCAATAATGCAACCATTTGTCAACAACAGAGTTGATTTTAAACTAAAACCGCTAAGATTTTAAGATTTTAAAATGTAAATAAAAATGTCACTTGAACTGAGGCTTATGCTGTTTAAATAATAAATACAAACACCCTCTGTTTTTTAAGGGTAGGACTTCAGAGTAAATGACCTATGTACCTCAGAAAGAAGTCCAGTTTCAACCTCTTGCTCCATGCCCAAGGCACAGGTGTTTTAATTGTCTGAAATGATGGTGCTTTGAGCACTGTTATATGAGAAGGTTTTCCATATCCTGACTTTACTACTCTTTAAATGAAACTTTGAAAATCCTGGAATAACTCAAGGGAAATAATAAAGAAAACACTGTGAATAGCTGACATTGACAAAATGATGGTAGAAGTTTGCAGGAGGTAGCACTGCAGAAACATCATTTCTATATTTGTTGTTCTATATTTACTATTCTACTCAATGTGTTTATCACAATAGAAAAATATTTTTGTTTATTATTTGCAGGCAATTATTCTGTCAGCAATATAACTTTTAATGTGCAGAGAGAGAATCAAAATGAAGAGGCTAGATCAAGAAAACAAGGGCAAAGCTAATATTGTCCATGCAGTGACTTATGAAAAATCTCCTTTTCAAACAGCCCCCAGAGGCTAACCTACAGACTACACAGGTATGCAGATACTATCTGAAGACATTGCTTGGGTACATGGTTATTTTCTGTGTTATGGAAGAATATTAAGTATTTAAGTAACTAAAATCTCAGGTTTCACAGTAAATCTGTGAAATTTTTAGCCTACAGTTTGGTGTTGGAAACAACTCATACTGACGTGTCAAAAAGATAGAATTAATGTCAGTGTGGAGTGTAGAGCTCAGAAGCTTTTTTTTAGAGAATATAAAATCAAATCAAAACCAAAGAGGTGGATAGGTGTTTTTACAGTTCAGTCAAGGATATGAGGAAAAAGAAAGAAAAACAAAAGAATGAAGCTCTTGATATGTTATTTTTGAGAACTTATTGTTGGTTGTTAAATATAGAAAAAAAAAGAAAAAACAAGGTTAATTGGAAATATTACGGTCGTAAAACATGCTATCTTGTTTAATGCTCACATCATAGACATCTTATATTTTCATTAGCTATTATTAACACTAATTCCATTTTTACTAACTTAAATGATTTTTAACTAATATTAAAATATAAAAAATAAACAAAACTTAAAACATCAGTGCAAATGCAAATGTACTCAGATATGCAAGGTATGAATTTTTTCTCCCAAAATTTCATCCCATAATTCATCATTTGTCATTAATTATTCCCACTTATGAGGAGAGATATCAGTTTGTTGTTCCTTGGTCTTTTTGCTCTGCACAGTATCAGTTCTGTTTCTCCCATGCAGGTGACCAAGGGTGTTTGCGATGTTCCAAAGACCTGTGCTGTCTGCTCTGGAAGTCCTTTTGCAACATAGTCATGGCCACAGTCATTATATCCTAACTAACCTTTATATTTTAGTACATTCAATGAAGGTACATGCTTCTACAGAACAACAACAAAAATGTTCCTTTGACACTAAAGACTCTTCAGATCTGAACAAAAGCTTTTTAAATCTGATACTTGCACTTGGTGACAACACCTTTCTTTGGCACATTCATAGTTGCCCTAGTTAAATCAGGATATCTTTCCTCATACTGGAAATTATAGTTTTCAAAAGGGAATCTCAAGAGAAATCGGAGAATCAGGTAAGTAACCGTGCAGCAGCAAGCTGTGCGATCAAGTCCACATGAATGGAGATACTACTGAAGAGCTCTGTTCTTAACAGTCTACAGATAGCTCAAAAGAGAAAAATTGTAGTAATGTATGTGCTGAAAATAGTCATTAGAACTGCCTGGTTTAGGGGCAACAAAATTATTTACACAGCTAAGAGAGAAGTCAAACACAGCAGGAAAAGAGGTGAAGATAAACATCAACATGAGGCCTGTGACCTGTTTCTCAGACCAGGCATATGTTTCGTGATGATGTGAACAGGAACAGGTTTTAAAGCGAGGCAAGATGCCTCCCCCTGCCACTTCCCCAACATAACATAAACCAGAAGCTGCACAACGTTAAAATGAGAGAATCAATTACATCTCTGTCTCCTAGGAAGGATCAGAGCCTGTAATGCAGATGTTTTTACAGCTGTGAATACTGTTGATGATTTAATGGCTTGGGGTAATTGATCCCTAACATAGTTGTGCTTACAGATGAAGGAGGGAGAAGAGGGAGAGGGGGAAGATAGCAGTAAATGTAAGCAAAAAAAAAAAAATCTGAGTTGTCATTAGAGGGCATTTCTGTTTTACCAGATACAGCACTTAAAAGATGATGTTTAGCAGGGATGTGCTGGAGGGAGGCACAGTGCACAGAGCAGCTGCTCATCGACCGCTCGCTGAGCCCGTGCTGCTCCACCATAAAGCTCCTCCAAAACGGCAGCACGGGCTCCTCACTAAAACCCTCCACTCCTCACTAAAACCCTCCTCTCGGCACTCACAGCCCTTCCCCTCCCCATGAAGTCCTTTCTGTGCTCTCAGCAGGTGGCCAAAAGAGAAGCAAGAGGAGACTTCCTCTACAGATACAAAATGCACAGCTTCATATCTCCTGCTTGTAAACCCTGTTCCACTCTAGCTAAAAATCCCATGCTGTCAGAGCTTGTGGTATCAATTCACCATGCTTCTACCTCCCGTTTGCTAATAATGGGAGGTAGCAGCTAAACCTGATGTGAGAAAGGCCAATGTATATTATTTATTTAGCAGGATTAAATAGAATCACTATTAAACCATAAAATCCCAGTCCTGGGACACCATCAGACTTCTTTTTCTCCTCTCTCACACACATAATATTTAGAGACTGACTGCTGTCACTCTAAATGAACGCTGTTCTCTTATCCATATCAAACTTCATAAAGGAAATATTTTTAAGAGTTAAATGACCAGAGGAAGGAGAAGGTTACAGGATGGTGCTGAGATTCTCCATCTCTAGGACTTTTTAAGACACATGAAAAGGTGGTAATCACATCTCTAAAGAAATGTCCTAGGAGATCCCACCTGGATCGCCTACTGTGGAAGGGAACTGATTTTCTGCAGGTCAGAAAACTCAGATCAGATATGTGGGCTACTAAATTATGTGGGGTACTAAATTATGTATGGAATGTATGAATTATGTATTATGTATGAAATGGCACTAGATACCCAGCTTTTGGGCTACTGAAATCCACCCTGGATGTCTACTGAAATGACTACTCATAAGTACAGAATCAGCTTTTATAATCCCTGTGTTGATATGGGAGATGGTCATATTGGTTCCCTGTAGCCTCTAAGTCCAGGTTTGAAGTATTTCCAGATGCTAAGACCAGGTAATAGTCTGATTTAATAGATTATTTCTAAATATAATTATTATTGCTGTTAACTGATAATTAATACTACTAATAAATTTAATATATTCTCTTGTGTCTGTACAATTATTTCTCAGTATCTTGGAATTATTTATAATGATTTTTCTTTTAAATTTATTTTTAAATTTGTCTTGAAACATATACTTACTCACATTCCCAGAAGTACAGGGCATGCATGTACCTGATCATAACAAAATTATCAATCCCAAGGCCACCAACCTCTATTAAAGTACATAATCTTTGTTTTTACACTGTTCAGAAAAGTCAAGGTTGCTTTAAATATAAAGAAACTAAAATTTACTGGTAAAGTGTGCAGGTCAGAGCCTCAGGTTTGTAAGTATGGAACTGCTCCAAAGAGTTCACATTCATTGCATGGCACTGTGACAAGTTTGCTCCTGCTGAGGTTTTGGGGCAGTAAATCTAATAACTTCTGACATTACTATCATTTTTTTTCTTTTTTTTTTTCCCCCAACTGCTGTTCATTAGTCTTCCTTATCTCTGCACTTCAAAAGTCTTTGGGAAATCTCTAATTCTGAAACTTAAGATTCAGAATAGAGTCCTGGGAAATGCCTTTGCATATATAATGTCTCTATGAGCTAGAAAATAAACAGACAAGAAACCAACAAACAGAAATGGAGAACTACTTGAGTGATATAAGCTCTCATGAAAACCATCTCTGTGTTTAAATGGAGTGGAAATTGGAGTCACAGGTTGCTGATACTATAGTTCTCCAGAATGCAGATCCTCTTTGGAAGCCTGAAATCATGCAAAGAGAATGTGGTAAGCTGTAGTGTCAAATGGGTGCTGCAAAGAGGTCTTCTCCGAGGCACAATATGCCCTTCAGAGTTATATATGCCATTGCGTAATTACTTCAGCATCACCTCCATTTGAAGGATTTCACAAACAAACAAATTTTTTTTTTGCTACAAGTTTTAACATAATTCTCATAAATAAAGAGGTGATAGGCAAATAAAAAATGTGAGAATGCATCATTCAAATTGAGTGTTGAGCAGGCTGCTCATTTTTTTAATGCCATTGACTTTTGTTAGAAAAACATTCAATCTCAATTAATTTCTTGATCTTGAAGAATATGTTCAGGACTTCCTTTATTGCAAATTCATTCTTAGCAAAACATAGTATTTATCCTTCTAAATGCTGATTCTGTTTAAATGGTAACTTTTACAGCCTCTTTTCTGTTTCTCTACAAAATAAAAAAAAAATGGTGGTCAAATTATTGTAACTATAGAGGGAGATATTGCTGGAGCCAGTGTGAGAGTCCAAAAGTTCCCATCTTTGCATGATATTCTATCTGAAAGAGGGAACTAAACAGCAGTGAATAGAAAGCCTGCAGCCGGACCTGTCTGAATGATCATCCCCAGCTAGAGCATGTCAGTATTTTGCATCTGATTTCCTTTCAGCATGCTGAAAGAATAAAAACAACCCGCAAATACTTCTTGGCAGACCTCAGCCTACCAGCAGGTTAAAATTCCCTGAAAATGTAAAGCAGCTGTTACATAAAGGAAATGCTTTACATCTGCCCCCGGTCCCTGCTCTCAGTCATCTCCTTTCTCAGAGAAAGAAGTTCTAACACAGAGAACAATTAAGGAGAAGTGAAAACATATTTCCTGGAAAGGTCTGCACTTAAATTTCCATATTCTTTTTAGCTGCATTAAGCCAGCTGTAGTACTTGCAGCTGGAGGACTGTGGACCAACCACATTGCTATGTTGGAAGGAAGGTCCTTTCACAGCTACACATCAGCACGATGTTTTTCAAGGCGCACGCTCAGCATCTTGGTTCAGTGACTCACTTTGCACAGGTATTACAAATTGTACAAACACAAAGGTATTACAGAAAGGTTTGCTTCAGAAGGAAATGAATCATGTCCTAACTGTTGACTCTGTGGACTTGATAAGCATTGACTGCAGGGAAGCTCAGGCTGAGTAGCTAATGTAAATGTCTCCATTTAGCCAGCCCTACTTTTGGAGAGACGATATAAACTGCTCAGGCTGCAGAAGGCTGAAGAGCAAAATGAGGACCTTGATGTCAAAGCTGGAGGCTACTGAGAAATATCTGCTTCTGACGAGACTGGTCTCCATTATTTATATGACCCCTTTGAGAGAAAGGGAAGGAGCCTTACAGATGGGAAGGAGGTGGAAGCTGGAGGTGGATGTGGGCAGATTCACTGGGTATTTTGAGAAGATATAAGAACAGCTTTGTAAAACAACAACAACAACAACAAAACAGCAGGTATGCACTAGACTATGCACTAGAACAGAGCTCTGAAAATGTGAAAAGCCTGAACTGTGATTATTAAACTCAAACATATGTGATAGCGAGTCAATAATTTTCTAAACATTTCAATGTTCTTTGTAAAAGCTTCTGAATTCACTTTAAGTAAAGGTCTATAAATAGTTCATGTTTAGATATTTATCTTATAACAGCATAGGAAAACACTAGTTAATTTACAAAACTGTAGCCCTAAAAAGTATTTTAATTAACTTAAAAATTACAGTAGGTTTACATTTAAAAGAATGGTGAGTATCTACCCACTCATTCCTTCTCCAAATCAACACAAAGCAAAGGAATGGAAAAATTTTCTATGTTATGGTGAGACAAGGAAATTCGTCATGGAGCTCTAGTGGTGAAGATGGTATCCCAGAATGTCAGGCAGGGACTAATTTTTATGAAATAACCCCTGTTTTTTTATTTCTCCAGGGCAGACCACGATCCCACGAGGAATCTCTCTCTTGCTCAGCTGATTCAGAAGATACACAGACGGAATTTGAGTTTATTAGAAGAGAAAGAAGGTATATTTACTCATAGGGACTTTTTGGAGTACAGTTAGTATAACAGACACTTGACATAATCTGTACTCAGAGGTTTACCACCTTCTCTGTCATCCCCAGGAGTCATGTCGGCAACATCCTAGGCGTTTTGTTTGTCTTTTTCTCTCTCTTCTCATGCCTCATAAGTCTTTATTTCCATTCTTAAATGACCCAGGCATCTCCAGGGATATGGAAAAATTTGTTTTTCAGAGTGCTATCTTTCCATCTCTTTTCCTGTAATAAGGATTGGCCAACTGTACGGTCAACATAAGTGCCCCAGTCTGTGGTTGGTGTGATCTGTTTCTGTTGTTTTAAGGGAAAATAATATGAAAAAAATAACTATCATCTCCATGCCAACATATTAATTTCCCCTCAATTCATGAACATAAATTGTTCCCAGATTTTGGTGAATTTGCAAACAACATGATGACTTCAGAACCTTCTTTTTCTGTGAAGGAAAGATGGAAACACTGTGCGGAGAAGTGTGACTAGTAATACCAGAGGCTTCCTAGTAACTCCAAGCATGTCTGCAAAATAACCAGTTCAGAAAGGTAGTGGGCAAGATAGGAAGAGGTGCTGTGAGTCTTCCTGACAAGCATGCATGTTTGGGGCAGGAAGGCAAGTGAAACATGCAACAACAGCAGAGCATAGAGTTGGAAAGTTCAGGACTGCTTGTCTTGAAACAGGAGGGTTTGGGGGGAAAGTTAACTTTTACTGATCATCAACCATTGATAATACTGCTGCAGAAGTGCATTGAGCTGGCTGGGTAACCTGGGCAGAACAACACTGAAACACTACTTATTGAGTCATCAGAAGTATGATGGGACAATGAGAACAATTTATGAACAGGAAGTTTAAAGAACAGCTTCTATTCAAGCACAGGGATTAAAGGGGGCTGGAGATATTTCAGGATGAGAGCCAACAGGCACAAATTGAAACACAGAAAATTCAACTTAAATAAAGAAAAAAAAAATTCTTTTTACTGTGGGGGTGGTCATGCACTGGAACAGTTTGTCCTGAATTTCCATTCCTGGGATTACTCAAAACTATATCAGACAAAATGCTAAGTGCCTTACTCTGTTTGACCCTTCTCTAAGCAAAGGAGTTGGGTTAGAGATCTCCAGAGATCCCTTACAACCTCAAATATTCTGCAATATTCTTTGATATTTAATTAGGAGCAAGAAAAGACCAAGAGGTATATAGACATAGTTATAAAAGCCACAAAATAGTGTGGTAGACCAGCAAGAAAATTATGAAGATGCATAACAGATTTTGTAAGGATAAGGCTGTCCTCACAGCTGCCTTCATGCAGATTCATCTCATATTACAATAAACTGGGTTCAACATATGTGTGGGAAAACCCCAGGTGATTTTTATCAATGTTGTTTATGAAGACAAGTCATTTTATTCCACAATGATGCAAGTTAAACAAACAGACGATCTTGGCTTCATGTTGTGAGTGCTTCCAGTAATGAACTTTCAGCTTCATTATTTTCAAGCATCATCCTGTACCAAATGGGATAGAAACACACTTCTATTTGTAATGAAAAAGATCCTTCCAGCCTGTCTATACCAAACTGCCTGGAAGTTACCTAATAAATGAAAATTCATCCAAAGTTCATAAATAATCTTACTTGTGCTAAGACAGTAAAATGCAATTGCTGTTGATTTCCTGACTTTGAAGTAGTCCTTTTCACTTTCTTCAAGTGTTTATTTTCAAGATGTGAACCACATGAAAAAAGAGTATTGAAATGCTGCTTAAAATAAAAGATATTTCACAATGTGCTGCATTAAACAATGATGGCATTGTGTAGCACCAAAATATTTTAAGTGTCAGAAATTGATGACTTGGGAAATTATGTGCTGTAAAATTACTTCAAGATCTCATAGAGTTATTATAGACTGACATGTTAAACATGCTGAGAAAAGCCTATTCATAAACATTTGCACACTGCCATAGTTGAACAATGATCCATTAATAGTGTTTCCATAAAATATGTTCATTACATCATTGCTAAAGACATGAGAGTGAGAAATGAGGGATGATATGAAACTGTAACTGCAGGCACTTACTTTACTCCTACTGTTTTCTACTTGGCCTGAGTTAGATACTGATTTTGGAAGACTTCATTTTCAAGTACATATCTTGAGATGCTTTAGAGAGATTCAGAGCATACAACCTTTTAAAATCAAGCCTAAATGAATATTTTTAAATTCTACAGCCAAGGATTAAATACCTAAAAAAACTTTGGGATAGATTGGATTCTTATGTAATGTCTTCTTTTTTAATGAAAAATCATAAGAAATGTTTTCACAGTATGAATATCAAAACATATATACACGTCTATATTGAGACACCTTTCCTCTCAATTTTAGTTCCAAATACATGTCAAGGGCAGGTTCATGTTCTCTACTCCAAATTATCATCCACTTTCAGAGTAAAACAGGGCCAGTTTACCAGAACAGAATCATATTCAGCAGGAACCATGAGAATGATTTCTATCCTTCCCAGGTATATCATCCAATATATAATCAAAGGGAGTAGCTAGTCTAAGAACAGTAGTTATGATGACCTGCTTTTTGAATAAATGCACTGTTTATATTTCTGAAGGAAAAAATAAGAAGCTTGTTAAATCCTAGGCCACAAATTCTGTTTGCAGTTATTCCTACTTAAAACTGCTGCAATTCCTCAGCTCATCTCTAACCTTGTTTTTTGTTTGTTTACTTGTTTTTTGATGTTTTATATACATAAAAAAAAGGAACAGGATGCAGGCACATAGAGATGAACTATGAGTGTTTGTGTAAGGTACCTGGTCTTCTTACTTTGTCTAGACATGGGGTAAGAATTTAGACCGTAGCCTGTGTCTTATAAAGACAACAAAGAAACTGTCACCACCATAGATAAGAGAATTCCTCAGGGTCACAGACGAAGTATATGGAAGAAATGGCAACTAGACCACAGAATTTACGACATTAAAACCCAATGGAATAAAGAGACCTTTTCCTCCTCTGGTAACTTCATTAACATTTTACTTTAATACACTAAAATCTGTAGCCTCGTTTAAAGTATGGGTTATGAATCTATCCATCTGAATTTGTTTCCTGGTCTTCACTGTGTGAAGTATCAGAAAATTGATGTGAACTCTGTCCAATGGGTCAAACAGCTCCGTGTAAACATGTTCATGTCTACTGTTCAACAACAAAAAAAAATTATTGAACCTATGTAAAAGGGGATTTTGGTTCCAAAGGGGGAAAAAATATCACTTCACTTCATTAGCTAAAATATGCTTTCAGCCCCTCTTGATGAGGAAAACTGTTGGTCATGATAGGAGTCTCTTGACATATGTAGTCTGTGAAACTAGAATTGTGCATAGAAAAAATGGTTACACGAAGAAACTTGAAACAAAGCATTCAGAGGCAATCAAGCTTGTTTAGATAAAAGTACTTTGATTGACAGACACTTGGTTAACTGATGAAAATTTTTCTATTTTCTACAGCAAGTAGATCTTAAAAGTTTTTCCATCTGAAAACATGCAGCAAGCCCCATTCACCACTGCCTGATTACTAACATGTAACAGAATAATTTTTGTTATGAATAAATGAGAACCACCTCATCTTGTCATGAAATACAACAGGCAGTTAAACAACAAATTAAACAACCTGAAGGCACCAACGCATGGAAAATACACTGTAAATGCAAAATTATTCCCCATATGTTTAAATTCTTATTCTTATAAGCTGGAATTCCAATTTGCTTTCCATGCAACCAAGGTAATGGCTAACCAGACAAACTCACTACTTAAAATATAAGTTCTATTTAAATATATTATATACATATATAAATATATTTTTATTTCCTATTTCATTTACTTAACTCATGAGATAAAGTGGGCAGCCTAATTAAAAGAGAATTCACATTCCAGTGAGCAGTTCATCCTCTTTTTTTTGTTGTTGTTATTGTCTCCTGTTTGCCTAGTGTTGATTAAGGTTGCAGTTCCACTCATTAGTGAAGTGTATTAAATGATAATATCAATAACAGACAACAACACTGCAGTAAGACTGACTGTTCTGTAAATCTATTAAGAAAAAAAAAAAAAGAAAAAAGAAGACAAACAAAGCTTTCTGAACATTGTGTCTCCAGGCATGGTGAAAATGTTTACTCCCTACTTCCTAAGCTGGTTTGTTATCAGTGTAAGAGACATAATGACAGAGTGACTATTAAGTGCATCAGATCAATGTTTATTGCTACCAACTCAGTTTTCCTTATATTCAGGGATGCCAGATTTGGAATACTTTTTTGTTTTGTTTTAAAACAAAATAATAACTTTTTAAAATATTTGTTTTAAAATATATTTTTTAAAATTTTAAAAGTTTAATTAAAACAAACAAACAAACATATTCTCAGAGGTCAAGATTTGAAAATATTCAAAAACTCTTTTACTATTAAATCCTTTAAATTAAATTATTCTTAGAAACTTGCTAAATACTGAGGTAATAACCTGCAGTATTTTGCAGTATGGGGCACTGCTGTGACAGATGCTCTGTAGAGATCTAAACAATCACTCTCCTTACCATGAAGACGTTTTAAGAAGTAACAGATGGAAGAAATAAAGGGAAGTTATAGATTGCACTGGGAGAAATTAATAGAGAGGATGAGATTGCAAAATTAATGGAATATTTTAGCTCAGATGAGCAAGGTGACCATTTTAAAACCAGCTTGCAAAAGTAATCACAACGTACCATTAACCTACTTATTACTGGACAGTTGTTGGAGAAATGTTAGTGAAAAAGAAATCAGCATATGTGCATATATACATATGCAGGCAAGGGAAGGCTTAGTTTTATGAAGACATAGGTATGTGCAATCATATTCTTTGCCTGCCTATTTCTGAATTCATTTTCACCTGCTAATGGCCAATTTCGGACAAATTTGACACTATCAGAATCTCAAGGTTGTTACATTCCTACAAGGGATGACATGTACAGGAATTGCAGATAGCTTCCAACACTCTTTCTTTCATCTGTCATTGATGAAGACTTGACACAATGTCCAACTGGCCACCAACACTACCGTTTCCTGCCCATCTTCAGACAAAGATAAGTAGGTGGCATGTGGGAGTCAAAGATATAATGAGAGGTCTAAGGGCACTTGTGGAGATGGAGATAGTGGAAGGATATTGCTCTGCAAAGATGAGGAACATGAAAAATGCTGAAGGTTTTGTAATAAAAACTGTGATAAAGCGGACTCTTATGAGGAAGCTAGGAATAGTCTAGTTCTGGATTTTGGAGACGAACTTTAGGTAATCTAAAGGTGCTACATTTCAAAAGCATGCGTTGCCTTAGGAAACCACACTTATTTTAGCACTGTCTCTCAGTTTCAATGGTAACTTGAAATGTTTTACCTTTATGAAAGTTTTAATAGAAACTGGATAAGTTTGTATTCCAAGCCTGAGTCGTCTTAAAAGCCTCACTCTTTTCCTTGAAGAGAGGGTTTGATTAAATACACTACTTCTGTCCTAAATCCACTTTCTTCCAAAGTCCTCTCATATCCTGCCTTATTAGAAACTAATACTCAAGAGCATCTCATCTTCAGGTTAGCTCTACCATATTGCCACAGCATAAAGCACAGATGTCTTCAGAAAGAATCACTGGGCCATTTTGGCCACATGACAAATTCTAACAGTAATTTTCCAATGTTAGCATACTCCAGTGTCACTGGACATCCATGAGACTTTCATTAGCTTCCTGTTAACGACCATTTAGCATTTTTCAAATCATTTCCTGATATGTCTTAATTTATTCATTTTATAGTACATTTTTACACTCATTTTAACAACTTGTCCTTTTACGTGACTGAATTGTCCCCATAATCAAGAGATAAGGCAGCTATAAATACACTTGATTGTCATTAATGTCTTTAGGTTCCTTCGAGAAATCTACTGAACAGAATTATGAAATTGAAAAGGTCAGCTGGTCAAGCCCCTTCACTCATGATTGTTAAATCAAAATCCTTTGTGAGAGAAAAAGAACTGCACAGAGGTGTGAGTTGGTCTCAAGCAACAAAGGGTTTTATTCTATTTCAGAAGGTACTTCCTAAAAAATTCCAAATAGAGACACTTCTTTTCAGAATAATGCCATTCACCCCTGGGTTTTGGAGAAAAAACAAGTACAGAACCACAGAAAAATGTGGGCTGAAGGTCCCTCTAGAGGTCATTTGGTACATCCTTCTGTCTCAAACAGTCAGTTTTGAAGTGAGACCACAACAACTGCGTAAAGTGTAGATAAAAATTTTAATAAAGTGTAAAGTGTAAGTGTTAAAGTATAGATAAAAATTTTTATAAAGAAAATATTCAGTGGAATTTCTGAGATCAGATTCCAAATTTTGTTAAAATTTTCTCAGCCATTTTCCCTCCGCAAGTTCTAAAATTAAAACTTGCATGGGTCCACATCTATCTATATCTAAAGTGCGGGTTTTCTATTCTTCTAGCTTTCTGTATAACAGTTTAAACGTTCTATCTGATTGTTTTGAACAATATTACCCTTCACTGAGATCAGACTATTCTTTGTGTGCATTTCATGGCTCAGTCCCCATCCACCTCAAATCCCACTAATTTTAGGTGTGGAGACCTACTATTGACTTTAATGGGAAGAATATTCACCTCCTAGTTTGGAAATATTCAAATTTTCATTTGTTATAGAAATTCTAGTGTTACTACAGGAGCTTGTTTTTTTTTCCAAGAATCAAAATATTCTTGTTTTGAACAAGGACACAAATTGTCCTCTGCCCAAGGACAATTATATCAGAGAAACTATCTGGGAAGTTATTTAAATTTCTTTGAAGTCCAAGGTAGGATTAGTAAGTTTGGCTCTTATAACAAGGATGACTGCATTCTTTGTTACAAATGGAGATCTACATGTGTGAAGCTTATAAAGGGCTTCATTATTTTTAGTAGTGAACAATATTTTTAGAGTTGCTATGGAAGCAGGTTTGAACGTGATCAGAATGAGCTGATACAGAACTTAAAATAAGCTTACAGAAAATTGCCTACTCACTTTCTGTGCACCCTAAAGACCTCAGGAAATGTGCAAGAAGACACAAACTACAAATGGAATCTTATTAGTTACATCAACTCTGGCAAGCTTTGGATATAGATCGTTAGATTGCAGCAGTGCAGTGCACTCCTGAAAATGTAACATGTACTCTAAGCTAGAAGGTCTCTGAATTCTTACTAAATTTGAACTAATTCAGTAGAAATTCTTCTGTGGAGTGGGACATTTTGAGCAGACAAGGTGCACACTGATGTTCACATCTTCATGACTATGGGTCTTAATCTTACACTCTAGAAATTCATGACTGTACAAGAAAATGACCTTTCCAGTTATACTTGCAGCAAACTCATTTTTGTAGAATAAATACATTTTCATAAATGGAATGTCTAGACCTAAAATCTTCAGGTAATCTGTGTTAGGTCAAAAAGTCCCTCACATCCTACTGGCTTTGTGTATCCCATGACATAAGACATTTCCTCTAGCTATTGTGTGATAAATCATTTTAAGTAACTCAGTATTTCATCAGTAAAAAGATAAGTGTCAACAACATATATGATGAAATTGATAGATACTGGAAGGAGTTGAACAAATGAAGCTTTGATGCAAAAAACAGTGACATTCATTAGGTCTGAGATACTTTCACCTTTGTCCCTATATGGATTTATTTATGCCAGATATGGAGAAACTTGTCAGTCTTTCCTTCTTTTTTTTTTTCCTCATAATAGAAAAAAGTGGATCTGATTCTCCTGTGAAACCTTTTGACCCTATGAAAGCCTGTGTTAGTTGAGTGAAGGGTGGGAGCAAAATACCCCATTGTTCATGGCAGTGATATTACTGATTTCTAAAGGCATAATATAGTGTTGAATTAACCCTTGGGATTGTGGTTCCATTAAAGACATGCATGAATGTTTCTCCATTTTGGTAGGAAAAAAATGTAGAAAGGAATTTCTACTACTTGATTGCACTCAATGAACCACTATTACTTTTATATCTGAAAGCGCCAACACTCAAGAGGTGTCAGCATGGTAACCCATCTAGATAAAACCAGTATTCTGAATTGGAAGGATAAAGGAATCTGTTGCGGTGCATATAGGTGTTAATAATCAACTGCATTCTCTCATTTCCAAGAAGCTTTTTGGATGCAGAGAAGCATGTATGGCTATTTATAACTTGAGGTAGGAGTCAATTTCATTATCAAAATATCTACATTTAAGCCTGTAGAATTAATGAACTTGTATGTGGATACCTCTCTGTATCCTGGAACATGTCTCATCTCTGCTGAGACAATACAACCAACTTAGAGCAGAAATCCACATCTAGCCAGTTCAAAGTGGTCCAGTCTGTCCCTTGCTTGCTGTGCAAAAGTAGGTAGAATGATCAAGCAGGCAGAATGAACAGTTATTTCCATTCTCGGCCTCCCTCAGTTTTAAAGAAGTGAGACTAGAAATCACTGAATATTGGCAAAGATAGACACTATCTGTTCCCTGTTACTGGATCTTACATCTTCTACCAAATCACATTGACATCAGCAGCTTGTCCACCATGGACCATCTTGGAGGATAGATGCCTTGGTATGTTTTTAATATTATTCAACATTTGAGTTTCTCTAATGTTTTTCCTCATAATATTCCCTTTATGAGGGTTAGTGTGTTTATGCAGAACATTTGTGTTAAAACTTGTTTAGATTTAGTTATCTATAGAGATTCCCATGGGATCCAGTAAACTGAGAGTTGGGAAGTCATGAAATGAGTTGCCTTCTACAGTATGTCAAATGTGGCTGGTTTGTTGATTCTAGCTTTGTAAAAATTTCTCCTTCTGTTTCCTGACACCATACGGACAGACAGAGCTGGAATCCATCCAGCAGAAATGAATAAGAAGGAAGGAACACAGTGACTGATATCTTTTTAATTTTTTTAATCTTTTTTTAATAGATTTTAGGATTTTAAAAACAAATTATACAAATCTGACAGGTTTCAGTGGAGCTAAGCCTGCTTTATGAGAGGGGATGAAGAAGACAACTTCTTGTGGTCTTCCAAATCTTGTTCTCTATATGTGGAAGGAAAAATACAATAACAACAATAATTTTGGTCTATTGGAAAAAAAAAAGATGTTTTCCTCTATCTCATTTTAAAATATTTTGAATATTTTCATCTGCATTGTTTCTCTTATCTTTGTTTGCTTGTTTTTGTACATGAGCGTATTAAAAAAAAAAATGTGAAATCTGCACAAAACACTTTTTTGTCTCTATATATATTCTCACTAGAAATTACCTTTAAATAACAACTCCCTGCTGTTAGCTTAGTCAAAAGTGAGGTTCCTTATTACGGTAAATTAAGATATGCTGATTTTCAGAATCACCTTTCTCATTTCCCCCATACTTACAGAATGGCTGTTATTTGTTCTCTGTTGGAGAAATAGGAGGAAAAAGACCTAAATAACCTAAAGTTTTTGATTGTTTCCTTTCTGACCTCCAGTATTCTTGGGGCATTTTAATGACGAATACATAACATTTTAGAACAACCAAAATTCCAGAATTGTTCTTTGCACCAGGAATTGGACACTATTTGTGTAAATGCAGTAAAGATTGTACGTTTGGGTGAGGTTTTTTGTGTGTTTTTCTCAGCCTGAACATATTGATTAACTCATTGTTTGGTAAAAAAGCTGTTGCTTCCAGGTCTGAAAGCAAAACAAATGGGCGTATTTCTTCTCACTTTATATCTATTTGTTCATTTGACCTTTTCTTTCTCCCTTGCATTATCAGTTTAAAAGAGAAGCGCTAACAGCAGGAGATAACAAAAGTCAAAAAAAAAAAACCAAAGTGAAACAGAAAAGGAAATATTAACAAGAGTAGTTTTTTAAAAAATGTAGGAGCCAATACTAAACAAGAATAAAGCAAGATTTTAGGTGTTTTTTTTCCACCAATCAAAAAAAAAATTACTGATGATTACCAAATGGTATATTCAAAAGAAAATTGACTCATATTAATCCTTTATCCTCCACCTCCACACATTTCAGCTCCCTGAAAACAAGATAAGCTCAAGAAATAAGAAGAGCAGATCCCATATTTGCTTCAAATTGGGGCATCCTTTTGGCATATGTCTGTGGCCTAACAGAAGAAAACTAACCTTCACCTCTTTGCCGCCTTCCTTTTAGCAGATTTTGTGTTTATGTAGCTGTACAGAGCAACAGATTCAGGTGAAAAACAACTCAATAAAGAAATTAATTAGTTTCCAGCTGATAAAATCTCTAGCCTGCTTCTTTTCCCAACCACATAAATGTTAGTAGAGCACAAAGGCTCCGTGTAGAGCATCAGCTGGTGCATCTACATACTTATAGTGTTTGTCTCTTCCAAAGAAATATTGCTAAAGTCTCATGGTTTAATGCCTTAAAAGGACCTTGAAATTCCCTGATGGCAAATTTTACAGATTAACAATTTCTTTCAGGTCACTACTATTTTTTTGTTTCTTTTTGCCTCATCCCCTATTCCATGCTGCACATCTATTGTAAAAACGTCTCTACCCTCCTCCCACGCCCCACTCTGTATTTAGACATATTATTTCTGACCAGAAATCTTAAAAATTATACAAAAGGAAGTGCTCAGGTATCTTTCCAGCATCATACCTAACTATAGAAGAGATATATTAGCAAATGCAGATGTCTGTGATAGCTGTCAATCCCTTTCCATAAAATCTCCTCTATCTTGGTGAATTAATGATCCATGAGCTAGAATATCTCATTCAGTGGCCAGGGATCATTACCCAAGTGATGAACATATTCCAAGAAAAAGCCATAGAATGGGACTAAAAAGAAAAGATTTTTGTTCCTGTTTTTTGCTTAACTGATTTTCAAAAGTTTCAATATACCTTAAAAATACTTTTTCCACTTTCACAAATGGCCATTAATTTCTCCCTCACAGTCCCAAGTCTCTCTCCCCACAAAAAATATTTCCTTCCTTCTCCATCCAGAAAGACATCTGTCACTCTTGCTCTTCCTTTCATTTTTTGCTTTTTCTGTACTTATTCTGGTAGTGTAGCTTTGACTTTAATCTGCACCTTTGTGCCCAATGCAAGGATTTTGTTTTATATTAAACTGTTATTTAAAATAATAATTAAAAATACACACAACCAGCAGTACCCTATTCCATTTTCAACTACTATTGTTCCCCCTTTCACTGTCGATAGCTGCCCTCTGGAGTTCCTCTCCTGTAATTCCATTTTAGCTTTCCTCACCTATGGCTTTTTCTTCCATACTCATTGCTTGCAGCATTCCTACCAGCATTTTTTACTTCCCCTCACCAAAGATCAGAACATTTGTAGTCTTCCCACTTTTTTGACCTGGCAAGTCCAGAGCTGGCCAGGTGCCTTAACTCAAAACGTCCTCCCTTGAGATCCATGACTTCTGTTCCTGGCCTGCCTTCTACTTCCCCAAACATTTCTCATAACTTTCAGAAAACCTCCGTTTGTTCTTTCTCTAATTTTGGATACTAGCCATGTGCTTGTTTTCCCAGGTCACCTACAATGTCCAACCAGACTCCTGAACTCTGCAGTTTTGTTACCTATGCCCTAGGTGTATACAGTCAGGTGAAAGCAGTCCGTTCTATATTTTTCAAATAAATTCTTCCTGATGCTTCAAAGCCAAGGGAGCTCTAGTAGAGTCCTCAGTTTTTTCACCAAGCCACACTATTTTCTGTGTCAACCACCGTTAGTTATATGAAAAAAGCTTTGATTCTGTTTTTTTGTTTATACATAAAGTTCTTACTCATCTCTTCAACCTCTCACAGCTTGTTTTCTACTATAGCTTTTTAGCTTTTCTCTGATGACGATCTTTAAACCTCATCAGCCAGCGTGCTTTCCCTCTCAGTCTGCCACCTCACCTCCTGTTTTTCTTACTTGATGCTTCTTTTCTAATGCCTTTTGCAGTACAAGCTCAGCTATCCTCTTCCACCTGCTAACATGCTGCTAGCTCACTCCATAACACAGCCTCAGTCAGCTTATTATTTAATTGGCAGGTTTTCATTTACTCTGACTGTTCTGTCTGTCTCAACTAAGGGTTTTTTCCATAAATAACAACAAAGATTTCTTGCAGTTCACTTTAAGATCTCTCCACAGGCCTTTTTTTTTTCCTTTTTTTTTTTTTTTTTTTTTTTACTAAATTACTTACACAAAGCTGTAGCAAAAT
>JAWLRI010001102.1:948738-973450 GCA_034781795.1 Crypturellus tataupa
TTTCTTGCATTTCACTTTAATATTTCTCAACCTGCCTTTTTTTTTCCTTTTTTTTTTGTTTTTTTTTTTTTTTTTTTGACTATATTCCTTACAGAAAGCTGTAGCAAAATTAGGAGGATTCTGTGCTGATAACATTGCCTTCTACATTGGTATTATATCCTTATTTCTTTCTACTCTTTGTCTGTCCATCTTTATTCAGCTTCATTTTCACCTCTTATACCTTAAAGAGGTTTCCTTTGAGTGGTGATATATCCGCCCTATGGCTTTTCACTTTAGTGCTCTGTGTTTCTTCAGTAGAACACAGGAATCAGCAAAGTTACAAAAATCTTGTGGATGGCTGAGCTTTTGCTTCTTGTTTAGTAACACAGAATCTAACACAAACAAATGCCTTTCCTTTTCCCCGAGAGGAGAGGAGAGGATGAGAGAGTAATGAATTCTATGCAGACTTTGGAAAATTGTGAAATTTTATTCATCTTTCTATAGAGTAAAATCAGCTTATACTTTTAACAAACTCTAAAAATGAAGTTTTACCTTCTACCTATCAATCTATTTATATTACCAGCCTTTCTTTCAACAATTTCAATAGAAATTCGTGCCACAGACTGTGCAGCAGAGAGATGCCTAGGGATAAAAAAATGAGGGAGTGGTGAGGGAGGCGAAATCAGCCCATTAATCATTTCACCTGCAAAATTTAGCCTTCAGAGGAAAATCTGTTTCCTGGTTTGTTCACCCTTTAATCAGACTGCCAAAAGCTAACCTTGGCTCTAAGTTCAGTGCTTAGAGCCCTCAGCAGAATGAGGAACTGTGTTGTATCCATTATTTTCTCCTAAACTTACCAAAATTACCATGCAATGTATTTTTATTTTTCTTTCCAGTTTGTCTCATTAGAAATATCACGTGTACTTTGTAGCTGCAAGGCTGTTAATAAGACTGTTGACCTACCAAACGGCTGTTCATCGTATGCTGATGTTATCAATAATGCTTCCTAGTTTGATCACATATTCAAGGTTAATGAATCTGGAGATCTTCAAAACCCTCCTGGATACGAGCCTGTTCCCTGTACTCTAGAAGTCCCTGCTTGAACAGGGGGGTGGACTGGGTGATCGCTGCAGTTCCCTTCCAACCTCAACCATCCTGTGATTCTGTGAATAAGTAAAATGTGTATGATGTAAAACATCCTTTTATCTACATACTTATTTTCTTGCCTTTCTGCCCAAAAACGGACAGTACGAATATTTCCTTTTCATTTCCTCATTTACCCCTAATAGACATATTTCCTAAATGCTCTTTACTGAAGATTTTACGGCCTGGATCCTGTTTCTGATGAGACAATCCTCGATAGCAGAGCATTTGGGGTGTGTTGGGGGAGATATGTCTTCAAAAGTCCTAACATTTATTTTACTGTCTTGTAATGAGACAAAGTTTTTGTATTTTCAGATATTATGAAGTCATTCTCTCAAATGCCATTGACATAAACATGTCAGTAATGCAGAATTATATATATATGCATATATATTGTCTAGACCTTTGCTATCAAATAAAAATGTAGCTGGATTAATTTACCAATAAAAAAATACCAACTGCAACTCTAATGCAAAGGCAATATGAATGTTGTGCAAGTTGTCTGTGTTTTTTTTATATATACATATATATAGTATTATTGAATAAAAAGTCTTACCTCTCTCCACAAATTCTTTGTCACTCAATATCACGAAAAGCAGTTTCAACCACTTGTGAAAATATTGGGGCAAAGCTGACAAAAATGAGTTTAAATACTTTGGTATGTTTTGCATCTAGCTCTTCTTTCATTGATGCCTACAGCTATCTTATAACCAATGTACTGAAAACACAAAGGCAAATGTGCTGCATGAAACTGGATGTGCCGCTGTTATCCAGATGGTGCAGGAGTAGAGGTTAATTATCATTACTCGATTACATCTGAGTAGCAATAACTAGCAATAACTGTTAGGAATCTACCCAGCTAGGGAGTATCAGTGTGTAGACAGGAGAAAAAAAGAAAAAACACTCATTGGGTCTAATGCGGCTGTGAGTGGGAAGTCGTGCTGCACTGCTACTACCTATTTCTCCCTGGTGGCTCAAAATGTGTTCTGACATGAGTTACCCGTGCAAGGCTGGTCTCTTTAGCATTCACCATGAGTCTATGCTAGACAAGCAGTATACACCCCGCCAGCAGCAGCGAGGGGCCGGGGGAAGCTCTGTGCCAGCACATTGCAGACATCAGCACTGCAACACTCTAGTTTCATTTCCCATCAATTTGTGGTATCCAGATGGTGAATCAACACTTTTGTCAATGTGCATAATGGCAACGGCGTTGCTGCTGACTGACGATTTCTTTTGCCTTTGGAGATTTCCCAGAGACAGTTCCTTAAATGCTGTTCATTTTGTCTTTTGTCATATTTAAGTTTTCAGCAATATGGTTCTACTCTCTAAATTCTATTTGTTTGAGGTTTTCTTTTTTCTTTTTGGAATTTGTCTTCACTGCTGTTTATTTTATTGTTAGCTTTTATGAGTTTCTCATCCTGAATATCATTGCTATGCATGAGTTTAAAGCCAAACAAAAAGGCAGGTTTACTTATTGGAGTTATTCACATCTGTGAAGCAGGAAAACTTTTTACGTCATTCCCAGGGGCAATATGAACTTGTAGGGCAGATAACAATAACAGGAGAAGAAATATATTAATTTGTCATGCTTCTGAATGAACTTGAAAAACAACAAATACAAAGATCTGTTTGTAATAAAGAGCATTTTTAATTCCTTTCCATAAAATGGATTTTCCAAACAATGTCAGTCAATGAGTTCCTTTCGTGAATGTCATGGGTTCTGAGGTACTTCTGCTCCTCACCTGGTAATAGCACTGGCCTGAAGTCCCTTTTCCATTTTCAGATGATTACTATGTCTAGCTGGGAATATTATAGGAGTTAGAGTTTTACTCTTTAACACGTAGATCACTCATTAAAGAGGGGCCTGAATCTTTCAATGGCCCCACTCTGAGAAACTTTCTATTAGAAAATTCCGCTCTGAGAACTTGTGCGACCTATTGGTCTATGTCCCAGAGAAAAGGCCAGGTGTGACAGCCTCGGAGAAGCTAAGAAACCCTTAAACTCTAAATAAATATTTCTGACCTTAAGAATTTATCTTCCCCTGTCCAAACAGTATGGAAATTTGGAAGAAGAAATCTCCTCAGTCACCTCATACTCTTGTCCCAAGTGGCTTGGTCAATGCTGATAGTGCTCCTGGATAAGTCTGTTTGGCCCAAATGGATGTACGGCTGTAAAATACAACAAATCCTGAATGTGACTAACGGGAGCATTGTTGTCCATGGGCAGCAAAGTGGAAAGGTGAGAGGGATGAGAGCATTTCACGGCACCTTCCAAACTCTCTCCTATTATCAGACAAAACCTTTACATGGATTCTGCTTCATCCGTGTTCACTACTACTGAATGTTTATGATTTTATAATTTTAATTCATTGAAGAAAGGAATTATAATTTTACTGATTTTTTTTCTCTCCAATCTCTAAGAATGACAATATTCTCAAATTTAAGGTCAGTCTCTTGTTTAAGTATGGTTGGACAATACTTTGCACAACATAGGTGTGATTTGGGCATGATATGCAAATATCATTATATTCTAAATGATAGATCATAATAGAAAAAAAAGAGGTGCTTTCTATCTCTCAATGTATGGTTTTGCAAGAATACAAAAGGTGCATGGCAATGGCAACTACCTAGTATAGAAGAATGCAGAACTCACTTCTTTTTTCTAAAGATTTAGCTTCAAATTCCGTTTCATTTTCATTGAAAGGGGAATTATTCATTTTTTTCTCAGTTACTCCAGATTTCAGACCTCATTTGTTTTCTTCATAAAAGTGACGATCTTTATAAGACAATTTTGCAATTATTGTAAGGATGCAAGAAACACCCAAATTGGGTTTGAGATGGGAAGAGTAAATCAAAGTAGCGCTTTAAATATTCTGACCATCTGTGTTTATGTTTTCTTATGGTCTTTGAAAAAAAAAGTATGAAAGTGATTTTCATGGGCCTACATTTCTGCTGTTCTTACTCCCCCAGTAAATGTTAGTAGTTCAATAATAAATAAATAAAAATAAAAAACAGAACATTCCTTCAGCCTTTCAGTTTCTCTGTAAAATTAAGGTTGCCAGAAGTCTGGATATAATTAAGGAAGTTCTGACTTTAATAATTTGTCCTAATAGAGTAATAAAATGTTCCAGTCTGGGGACTCAGACATACACAGACTGTCAGAAGGGACTCAAGGGACTATCTGCTCCAGCCAATCTGAACTACCAACATGCACTTCCAAACCTCCAGGAAGAGCTCTGGGTCTCCTGAGAGAATGCTCCGTGGAAAATACTATGTTTGGAGCATTGGAGAGCTTCTGTTAGGCAGAGAATAAACTGAAGAACAAAATGGGAGGAAATTACAGAATTTCAAGATATACCTACAGAATTCAAATATCCAATATGACGAGACACCTCACAGCTGTATCAGAACAACACAGTAGTGCCAGAGATTGCATTCAGTCTTAATTATAGCTATTATTCCCCCTATTTTCAGAAGTAATAAATTCACTCATAGTTAAAAAATATATAAGAAAAAAAAAGGAGTGTTGGCCTAACTCTTTTCTTTTCATTGCTCATAGAAACATTTGGAAGAATGCATTAACATCTAAAATAAAAACAATGTGTAACAAAAAGCATGAAAATGACAAAGACGTCTTGAAAATAAATATATTCACTTAGGGGAGCATGGAATTTTTGGAATATAAATATCTCCTTAGTGGAAAGAAAACTAGGCACACAAAGTTGAAAGAAATGTAAAGGGTTTTTATTTTATTTTTTAAACGAAGACACTAAGCTTTTAAAACTGCAATCATAGGCACAAAAAGAACTGTCCTTCCTCCCGTTTCTTACTCTTCCATGACATTTGGAGAAAAAGAGAAAACTTTACTGCCTTAAATATGTTGAGGCCATAAGTTGAATTGTCAGACTTAGAGCACAGTACCAATGGGACAGAGTAGATTGAAGGATACATAGCTCAAACTTAAGCAATTCCCAGATGCATCAGTCACCTACACCTTTTTTCAGTGTTATTCCTCAGAAACTCCAATTTCCTTAAAACAATCAATGTAAGAAAAAGATACATGAACAGATTTCACCAGGAAGTATGAAGAGACGAAGACTGGATGAAACTTGATCACAGTGAGTGTTGGGAAAAAACAACTGCCTCTTAATGAAGACCTTCTAAATAAATTAAACCCTCTCTGTGTATATTAGAATATATTGCCACTATATTTAGGCATCTGAAACACGGTCTGGACTTCCTTCACAGATAATGGGAAGAAATAAATACCTTAAGGTGTGATTCATATTGCACATTTAGAAGTCTACCTTAGCATGAGATGAATCATGCCATAAACTCCGACAACTCAGCTGATGAGATCCCCGAAGGGAGTCTATGATGAATGCTGACATGTACAGTTAGATCAAACTTCCATCCTAAGTGTTTAGAACATGATTGTCACCCAGGAAATATTTGCTGAATATTCTTCATCTTTGTCCTTTAGAAATTTTCTCTTAACTCCATAAGCAACTCTTTGCAATAACTTTAAGGAGTTGATATCAAAAGAAAACACAATTGCTACAGCACCTTCAGCAACCTATGAGCAACAAGCTTATTCATTCAATAAAATGAAAAAAACACATGGTGCAAATATATGTGCATGTGCGACCATGTGTATGTGTGCAGACCACAGTCTTTTAGAGGGATAAGAGGGACAGATGTAACAGAATTAGACTGATGCTCAGCTCTGGTAATGGTAATACTTGTTGTGCTGGAATGAATTATCTTCTAGAATTGCTACTTTCTCCCCAGAGATTACGAAATATACCTAAATGACCAATACAAACTAAATACCTCAAGTGTTGAGGGTAATATGAACTCAGCTAAATCCCCTACTTAAAGACCAAATCCCAGTTTAAAGATGACTGACCTCAATGAAGAACTGTGGCAGCAGAGCTATGCCTAACTCTAAAGTTTCAGAAATTATTTTTCATCTAGACATAATACTTTAAAACAAGGATGGAATGAAAGCTCTGAGTCCATTGATGTAAATGGACTCAGACTATGTTGGAGCTGATTTCTCAAAGCTTCCCTGACAAATGTGACATGGCTCATGGGACCACAGTGCTCGGGGACCACAGGGAAGTTCTCTGACAACCGTGTAAAGTCGTGAGCTGTAGAGAATGCAGTGAGGCACTTCCAGCCTGAAGAGAAGAGGACCATTCCTCAGGTCACAGCCTTACTTCATCAGTTTCCCCCTTCCCCTCACCTGGAGACATTGGAGCTTGCTTTGCACAGGATGCATGAAGAGTGAAATGAAATGAAAGAAACTGAGTAATTTATTCAAAGCAGCTTTTGAAATCACAACCATTCATTTGATCTAGGTCACTATTGCCCCCTTTCACAGGTGCACAATTGCCTGAGCACCATGTCCTTGGACATTTGTTCACTCCTGGAGCCAACACTCAGTGTTCTGGGCTTAGCTTGGCAGACCAGAGGTTTATCTTCTCTCCAGCTCAAAAATACATGCCAGTTTTCCACCTCCTCTGCATCTGGGGATTGGTTGGTACCAATTTCTTCCAGCTCCTTGTCTCTGGTCCTAGTCCCATACTTCCAGACTCCTACCACAAAATTTTTGGTTTTAAAAACTTTAGTGCCCGATGTAGACCGCCAGGTTTTAATATATGTATTTCTTCAGAAGAAGCATAAATCCTGAGTTGCTAAGACATTGTCTCAATTATGCAAGAGTTATTTTCCCTTCTGCTTGTTGGTGTGTAAATGTAAATACATGGCAAATAAGTTCCTGGAAGTACACAGTCTGTTAAATGGAAATATGTTTATTGTTATGAGGATTTTTATGGTGGTCTAAATGAAATGTCGGCCTACTGAAATAAACCGAAGGATTTCAAGCTCTCTATTAGTTTGGCTTCAGAAGAAAACATTAACAAAACCTCTATAAATAGGCTATTGGTTTTTCCTTCACAAAGTAGCTAATGCATAAAATGTTGCATTTGTTGTCATCTAATTACAGCACATTAGGGATAATGTAGCATTTTGAGAACTGTTTCATAATTCTGGTCACATCTCATAAAACTGCCGCATAAAAACCAGAAATAATTCTCTCTGATAAATCGAAGAGACATGGTAATGTCTAAGGAATATTAACTGAAAGATAAAAAAAAAAAAAGAGTAAGGATGAATAACTGATCATACTTTGGAATGACGAGCTATATTTGTAATGCCAAACGAAAACAAAAACAAAAACAGTTTATTAAAAATAATGATTGTTTCAGTTTCTATTAAACTCACTAAAATATTTTTCTCTTCATCATTATAGGATAGCTCTATATCTGAGAATATTTTAAAAATAGACACCGATGGCCCAGGCATCCTACGGTGAGAGAATTCCTCCAAAGGCAGCATTTCAGCCTTGTGGTCTATGATGGAGCTAGTTTCACTCGCTCCAGGTTCCTCCATTGGGAATAGCCTTGGATGGACTTGTCCATCTTCTGTATTGTGCTGGGCATGGGTCAGAGCATGCGGGATTGCTCAGGGTATATTGCCATAAATTGTAGCTTTGGATATATGGAATTCTGGTAGGGCCAACCGAATTTCCATGATTTAGGAAGGAAAAATCTTGTTTGCAGAAAGTTGTCAGAGATACCAGTGGAAAAAATGATGACAACAGATGATTCCCTGGGACCCTCAGAAACACCTGAACACCTCGGATCTTTCCCTGAAGGTCTTTCCCTGAATACGTATTACCTTTACTTTTTTGAGAAGAGTTTTGGACCTTGGTGTGGGTGGAGTGGATATTTTGTTTAACGTTAGGATCTAAGCTTCAATCATCTAAAAGTTACTCTCCTAGTCCTAAGCAGTCATCAAGGTCCCTTCATAATCATTGGAAAGACATAGGCAAAAATTAAATATGATTCATTGGCCTTCAGAAAATTATTCCATTAATCTGTGACTCTAAAAAAAAAAGTCTGTCTGTCCCTGGTACTTTAAGTGGGAATGTATCTCACTCAATAGCAGAAATTAGGTGAGATGGATTTCACTTTTCTTATCCATTCCATGGTAGCTTTTAGTCGCAGAAGATCAATCTTAGAGATCAGCTCAGTTCTTCCAGCACTAAATCCCTAGTCTAGATAAGTATTTTGGACTTTGGATACTTTGACAAGTATTCCTACTTTGACAAAGTCTTCTACAAAAGCATGTGTTTTTGTTATTATAGTCCATATGCTGATGTCAGCTGGTACAACCTATTGCTGTTAATATATAAAGATAGTAGCTTTGTGACTGCATAAAAATGGATGTTTAATGTGAAATCACAAAATCATGTAAAGTCTAGTTAGATTAAATTAACATAATGAACTCAGTAGAAGAAATGTGATTTTGTTCAGTGCAAAATCCAATAACTACCAGATAACTTTTCTGTTTTTCTGGTGAGACTGTACTTTGACTGAAGCTTTCACATTAGTCAGCTTTTTAACATAAAGATTTCCTGACAGATGAACAGATTGACAGGATGTATAAAGAAATAGAGAGGGAGTAGGAAAACTTTTTTTTTTTTTTTTTTTTTTTTTGGCCAAAGTATGTCATCAGAAAAGCCAAGAAATTCTTTTGAGAATAACAGGAAAGAAGAGAAAACTTATGAACTGCTGGCAACAGACACTCTACCTCCTGATGCTGGAAAATAAAATAAAAATAAAACCAAGGTAGTACTTTTATGGAGGAAAAAAATGACAAACATCTCTCACGGGAATTTATTCATATATTTCTATTTCAATTTCCAAGACTCTTATAATCACTGACCTGTTTAACCAGAACCCTTTTAATCTCATTATTTCCGCAGTGAGGATGGGCACCTGGAACACTGAAAAGTGACTTATATTGCCTAGAGTTGCACAAGAAGTCTGGGGTAGACTGGAGAATTAATCAAGGTCCCTTAACTTCTAGGTCAATTAAACTTTCCAAATATCAAACAATTACCATCAGGCAGAGGGAAAAAATTCAGAATATCATAGAATTGAGTTGGAGGGATCGCTTTTCATCATGAATAAAAGGAAAACAAACAAACAAACAAAACCTAAGCCTCTTTAAGCCTCTCTTTAACATAGCTCCAGAGTCAAGGGTCTGAAATGAACAGTCGCTTCCAAAAACAGGCATAAGGGATGTAATCATTTGTAAGTTGTATACCATATTTTCACTAGGTTGCACACACACAAGCATATTTTTTGAAGACAGCTTTATGTAACTGACAGTTTCTCTCTCAACAATATGCTTCTTCCTGCATGCACTTGATGAGCAAATAGCCCCTCTGCTCCTTTTTAATGCTCTAACTGAAATTCTGTATTTTCTTTTTCAAACTCATTGTGGATAAAGTACTGCAGAACACCCTAATGTGTCTGCTATATTTAATATGTCTATGCTATATTACGTAACATAAGAAAGACAATGTTTCAATTCCCCTCCTTTGTCTCTCCATTTTGCACATAAAGGTAAGATTTCTACCAGATAGATGTATTTGTGTACAATTTGACGTATGAAGGTATGTAAGAGAGTTGTGAGGATGATGCCATGAGACTCCATGCCATGACAGAGGTGAGTGTAACAGGTTTGATGTTGACAAGGGGTGAAGGCAGACCACACAATTAGTTGTAACAAACACCTTAGTCCAAGTTAAACCTGGAGTAAATCATACGTCTCCTTAACTTTTTGGAAGTGCCTAATAGAAGAGACCTGAAGGTGTGCAAGAAAACTTTTGTTTCCAAGGTCTTTCTGGCTCGGCTGTGCTAACCGGAGATATGGTCTTGCTCCAAAAAATGGGAATGAGAAAAAGGAATTCTCATATTAGTAATTTCAAAGATGAGGCAGGTAATTCTCTATACCATAAAAGTAGGCTTCAAATATCTTCTATTTGAAAATTTGATAAATTAAGGATGTATATAAAATTGCATTTATTGCTCTGTCACTGCTACATTCTAAAATGTTATCTTTTATATATCTTTGCCATTCTTCTAGCACCATTTATATTCCAGATGAGGACCTATCAGCATCTTATGATCAGAAACACATAGGGGTGGAAAGGTCATCTTGTCCATCCCAGATTCCAAATATGATCAGAATTCCCAACATTACTCTTGGCAGATGCTTATTTGACATCTTCTTAAAACTCATCTTCCATGGTCGCTCTAGGTATCTATTCCAAACATCAAGAATCATATTAATTTCACATAACTTTATATATTTATTGGATAGAAACTTACAGCTGAGTCAACCCTTACAGACTCCTTTCACAGTCGGTGAGAGAAGAACAAACTTGAAGGACATCATTCATCTAATGTGCTTCAGACATCTCCTCTAGGGTGAGATTAATTGTACACATTCTGAATCTCCCTACTGAATAAAGACCAGATGACCTTTCATATTTTCTGTATCTCTTAGTTGAATCGAGTACTTGTCACCACATAACTAAACATCTTTTCTCAGTATCTTTTCTACACATCCCAAAGCCAGACACTGTAACTCAAGAGTTCATGATACCAGTGGACACACAGATGCCAAAAATGTAGGACCTCCAGGTCCTCTTGAATTATACATCTAATTAATCATTTTTTATCATTCTAATTTCTGCATTAATTTTCATTTAAAAGTTATCTTTATTTCATTTTTTCATAACTATTGCTACATTATGTTTTTATTTTACTTGATTTGGTAGTAAATTTTAATTTTAATTAACTGCAAGCTAATTTATCCTTATAATCCCACTACTATGCATGTTTATACCCCTCTAAATATACAACACAAACATATGTATTCACAAAGACTAAGAAGCACAGATCCATTTTACGTACAGATATACAAAACAAAGCTATTTCAGTATATGTAAAGAAATTTAGCCTTATGAATTAAATATAAATTAATTTCTAATATTTTATGCTTTTTTTCAATTCAAAGTCTGAAAAATAAGCTTAAAATTCTAGTAGAATAGACCAAATCCTAAGAGTTTTCCCTAACACACAGGATTGTAAGTTGTACTATAAACTCAGGGTCTCAGCTCACACCACTATCTTGGAAAATACTTTTAGCTTTGATTCAAATTCTGTTCCGTTCATTCTAAAAATGAGAAATGAGCAGGAAAACATTTGCATTGACATAGGGACATTCATTTCTTAGAACCCACAGCTACAAAAGGACTGAGTGGTCAAAATTATGAAAAATTGTACTCCTTTTTCCCTGGTAGATACACATCTCAGACTGCCCAATTTCTTTTTGTGCACTGCAACATTTATTACTATAGTAACAACATACAGCTCTCTAATTTGCTTGATTGCAGACTGAGTACCAGAGGAAAAAGCAGATCTGTGAACTTTTCAGTAAGATATGAATCTTTCCATTTAAAAAATTGCCCAAGAAGGAACATTCAGTCCTCTGCTCTTGCTATACAAAAATGAAGCTATTTTACTTTTCCAACCTTGGTAAAACCTGATCGAAGAAAAATAAACTATTTCTGCTCTCTTTTCTGCTTTTTTTTAAGTTTTATTCATTTCAATTTTGACATTCTGAGTACAGAACTTTCAAAAAAAAAACTTAATACTTGAATATCTTTTGATATGTCAGGTTTTCAGGACAACCAGTCCTTTCTCAGTATTGATATCATTAATATAACCTGTTCATTATATTATTTGTTTTATTTTTATCTTGTCTTTGATGCAACTCCAAAAATTCCAAAATGCAACGTATAATATATATTCTTCATATTCCACATATAAGGATCCAGTAATAATCTCATCACTAGTATGGTATGATTTAGAAGATAATCAAAGTAGATTTTGTAAGTTGATTTATCCTATCAAGGATCTAGGGTGTCAGAATTGACACAGACATTTATAGGTCAGCATTTGTCATCTAGGTGTCCTCTCTGTTTACAGAGACCCAGAGAAATGCCAAGAAATGATTTCAGTGTTCAAATAACTAGCCCAGGATGAGATGAATCTCCCTGTAAAGGAAGATTTCTTTTCAGCAAGGCAGAAGATGCATAGGCAGGTGTTTCACTTATCTACAGCCATGGGATTAATATCACCAAAAAAAAAAAAAAAAAAAAAAAAAAAAAAGATAGTGGTACAAATTTTAAAGGAATCTGTATATCCAGCCTAACCTCCCAAAAGAGGAGCTGACCATGAGCTGGTTCTCATGGTTGCTTACAGAAATCACAGCAAAAACAATTGTAATAAAGAGAGACAAGTCTTTCTGCTAGATGTTCTGTGCACAAACGCGCAAATGCTACACTTTGTGCATCTTCAAACTGCCAAGTGAATGCAACATTTATTATTTTCCTACTCACATCCATTTTCAGGAAAAAATCACTTTTTACATCTACAAAGATCTTAGCAAAAAATCACTCATTTCTATCTTCATTTTAAAGCACGGAGTCAATTTTGGTGCCATATAAAAATTCAAAATCTCTTTTGATAAGTCACTCATATTCAGACTTCTTGAATCAGAAAGTCATTTTTAATATTATTTTTCACTTGCCTATAATGTAAGATACTGTTATTCTGAGAATGTTAAGCAGGAAACGAGTTATATTTTACTTGAGAGTGAAGTATTTTTTATAGAAAAAAAGAACTCGCTTGCCTAGAGGTGTTATTATGTCTGCTAAAGCCGAAGTGCTATTCAGTCACCCTTAAAGCAGTATAATATGCAGATAGCAAAAATTATAAAGCAGACACTCTTGTCACTTACTCTCTACATTTGCAGTATCCACCTCCTCCAAACTCATTATACACTTGATAATAGAATGCTCAAAACCAAACACAATATTTTTTTTCCAGCAGCTTTAAAGACATCAAAAAGAGTAGGAAAAACAGAATTCACATGTATTATAAGCTAACTAATTTGAATTCACCAGCAGTTCAATGATCAAAAAAATGTGCAGGATTGATTAGACCATGTTGTTTTTTGAAATACTGGTTTTCCTTTTCACATTTTTAGAAGTTCACTGATGTTATGTTTTCTACACTAATGGCCACAATCTGTGCCATACGAAAGACTTCCTGAGAGATCAAGGGAAATCAGGAGGAGAGAAACAACAAAGCTTACATGAAAGTCTGGGAGTCGTTTAATTTCATGATGAGCAATGTTTAGCACATACATTACTCCAAACAATATGACAGCATCCTCTGGGTGATGCAAACATATCCTACTGATGCAAACATATCATGTCATAGAAAACAATAGCAGAACTTCCAAGGATTTGAATATAGAAGTTAGACTATCTGACAGCTTTTATCCACTTTTTAGACTACCCAGTATCACGTGAATAAGGAGGCTACTCAAAAGCTAAGTTTTAGTGACCTTCAGTTGTCCAGTGCAGTAATTTAGGCTGTTTTTATGGCAGCCAAAGGAAGGTTCATGCTTATAGACATGGTATCAAAAGACTGATATAAAGAGTTAGGACAAATCAGTATCTGTTGGTGCCCTCTGCCTACCTGACTAATGTGCCAAAAATTTAAGAAGATAAAGATATGAGATGAAACCCTATCCTTATTCAGCAGGTGGGTAAAATAAGATCTCTATCTTTTCCATTTCCAGTAAATAGATAAAAGAGTCCCGATTTGCACATGTAAAAGTACACTAGAGAGATGAAGTTTAATAGATATTCTGAGAACAGTACTCCCTTTAAATTCCACAGAAGAAAATAAAATGCTACTTCCAGAGTGGCATTCATGTTATCCTAAAAGAAGAACTACAATTTTTCAGATGAGCAAGCTCTAGAGGCAACTATTTGTTTCCAGGGACTGAAGAGAAGGCAGAATTACCAGCTCAGGGACAGGCTTCCAGCCTTTTGGACTCTGCATCCTCTGCAGGGAAAACACAGGTAAAAGTATTTAATGTCCTTTTCAAACCCCTTCAAAAAGAAAGAGTTATTTTCAGAAGGGATTTCATACACTTAAAATAACATTTAAAAAGTCAGATAGCTTTGGACTGTTCCTTTGTATCCAAAACTATGTAAAGGTCACAGAAAATGCTTCTTTCGATAAATTCTGGAAGAGGTTCTTCCAAAGTATGCTATGCATTTATCTACATAATTATATTAAATCTGCTCTGATTAGGTGTAGAAATGAATTAGCAAGTGTGAATAACACAGGAGAGCTGCTTCTTCAATTTTAATTAATTTTACATGGGTAACTGCAAGTTCTGAATAATCCTAGCAGGAGAAAATAAAAGAGAGTAAACATCCATACTACAGCCTTCAGCTGAGAGAATAGGAAGAGGATTCTTGGTTCATGTGGTATAGTGAGTTAATAATAAGCTGTATGCTAGCTACTACCCCTTGATAGCTGTTTTGAATACAGATGATCATTACTCTTTTTATGTAACGTGAGAAATGGAATTAAGACTTCAGGAACATAGTTTAATACTCAAGGGATGCTAATAGATATGTGTAAGTTGGGAGCAGTAGTTTTAATAAGGAAATTAATTAGATGAGCTAGAAGCATTTTATCATGTCTTTAAAAACTCAGGTGGTATTCAGTTACCCATAAATTGGTGTTAGCTAATAAAAACAAAATTATTTATCTTTCTTCTACTATGTTGTTTAATTTGTTTTCAATGTTTCAGTGACTATAAATAAATCTATTTTTCTTTGGCTTTCGTTTCAAGGGGCTTCAAAGTTCTTATATATTTATATTGAATATTTATTACATAAATATATATTATATTTATATATTGAATTAATTTTATAGGACAGACCCTCAGTTGGACGATATTGTCTTTTGTTTACCGAGAACATAGAACTAGGTAAACTAATTTACTATATAAGAAGATTATTGAATGAGTTTAAAAAATTAAGTGTCTGAAGAAGAAAATCTATCCTAAAAAAGGGCATCACTACAGGCTTCTTCTATATTCTCTGTACCTCCATATTTAAGGAATTATCTTTGAAAACAATCTTTTTAACTGTTTACCACATGAATTCAATTGAAAATTAAAACCATGTTTCTAAAGAATGGGGCAGAGAGTTTCTAGAATACTCAGTTTTATTGTGAGAAATTGAAAATGAGATCTTGGAAGGTGTTAATGAATATGCAATACAGAAACTCTTCTAGTTTTCATAAAATCTAGGCACCCAAACTCAGTGACATACTTTTTCTGATTGTTTTATGTGCACAATAGATTTGAACCAATAAGATAAAGGATTATGACAATTTCTAATGATATTCATATAATCAACTCTGAGACTCCTAAAAAATAGGTATCCAGTATAAGATGTCTCTAATAGTACCTGGAAAAAGAGTATCTTCAGATGAGGTTTCATACCACCCACTTTGAAGATTCATCTCAGTCACCATCTAAGACCATCTGGGATTCCCTGAAGTACATTCCCTGTCCTTCAGGTGCCTTTCCAGAAAGCAACAGGTCCCATGTAGGTTCTCTGTTGTATTTGGCACCTCATTCTAGATGTTTTGGGTACCCCACAGCGCTAGAAACCACATTGAGACACCTGAACAAAGCTCAGACACCTAACCTACATATGGATATCTAGACTACAACATCTAAATTGACAGTTCTGAGCCTGGATCCCTACGTTAGATGACACAAATCCCACCTCTAAAAATAGAGAGCAAAACTCCTGCATAACGTCACTTTCCAGGAAAACACTTCCCTTCAATATCATGCTAAGGTCTGAAAGTTTCAGAGTACTAACAAATCATTTTTTTTTAAAGATTTTTAGGAAGAAATATATAATTGGCAATTGGAAAAAATCCTCCAAAATCTTATTACATTTGATAACATCTGATGGATATTAATTTAAATGAATTCAAACAAACAATCAAACCTGAAATGCCTTATCTTGTTCGTTTAATCAAATGCTGCAGCTTTTTTAGGCACGGAGCTAATAGTAGTATAATTTCTGACTCTCAAGATTCCCTGAAACCAGACAACAAAATATTTTAAAATTCTTTCAGATGCAAGAAAGTAAGATTTTCTTAAAAAAAAAAAAAAAAAAAAGGCAAATGGATATTGAGGACACATGAGGACAGATAAACATGCTAGTGGCAGACTGGGTAAGAAGGAGCAGGAATATATCAAGATCTTTAATTGAGTTTTATCATTCCTAAGATGAATAACATGTAATATAGCTCTCTGACAGGAATAGTTGGGCTATTTTAAAGAGCTGCCTCATAATAATCACCAAGCCACATAAATTTCCCTCTGGCACCTGAAAGCCCTGACCCACTCAATAGTGTATCTTCTAAAGTGTTCTCTTCTAAATCATCTTTGTTATGTTAAAGGACTACCTAACAAGGACAAAACAGACTTAGCTAGATTCATGTTCCTAATTTATATGACATGAGTCTATGTTCTGTTGCCCTGATCCATTTTTAATCATTTTGCATGGATATAACATGCAGATGAGTTAGCAAATTTTGCTGCCCTTCAGGCAGACATGATGCATCTGCTACATATCAGTTGTAGCATGAAGTGAAACAGATGGAGTTAATATAATAGCAGAGTCTATGCAGTTTTTCCCCAGAGAAGCAGCAACCCCTGCCAAAGGCAACTCTTCATAATACCCGAACTTAATAGCTGCAACCACCTGATCTGATGATACCATAACCCACCGCCAAGTCCGAATTTCTGTCTTACATATACGGTGCCGAGATGTGAAGGACACCACCACAGCCCAAAACATGGAGCCGAACTTCCTGGGAACCAATGACCAGACCTCACAGGGAGATTGCATGGCTTTCTTTTTGGGAAAAAAAAAAAAAATAAAAATAAATAAATAAAAAAAAAAAATCTGTGTTTCAGCTCTCTACACCTAAGTTTCTTCCTGAGGTACTAATACAGTTTCTCTTTTCCATAGCACCTGGGCCATTCTCCCCACAACAGCAGGGTATGAACTCCACCACTTTATGGTTCAAGACGATTGCCCTTTCTATGTTTGTGGTGGCATTCATCTTACCTGATTATTTTGAGAAGCTGACACTACTGATCCATTCCTATTTGTCTTCCTTAATGGTTAATGGAGAGAGAGAGGGTTATTTTAGGGCATTGATAATTACTCAATTTGAGGAATGTGTTTGGAAGGGGATGAGTTTGTTATACAGGCTGTTTACTATATTGACTACAACTCCACTGCAGAGGAAGTCAAAGGTATGGTTTGTACATAGATATCTACATTATATACTTCTGCACTTTGTCATACAAACCCCATCTTTCATGTTTAAAATCAGAGTCTTCTACTTCCCAAACATTCAGGCTTTAAAACAGGAAGAAAGCAGGCAGGGTTCTGCAGCAATGTTTATATTAATAATTATGATTCCTTAAACGATTGCATTTCCATCAGCCCAGTTCCATAAGCAGATCAATGTTTCCTTCAGGGTATGCCCAGAAGCATGTGTATCTTGATGGCACCGAGCAGCTAAGCATGTAATTCATATTTATGCACTGTCAGAATTTTAAAACCAATCATGTTAAGCATCTTACAGAAAGACCAATTACAGGCCAAGCAAATTCAAGTGGTACTGCTTCCTATTCTTGTCAAAGTTACTGGTCAGAGATTTTCAGTCTGTCTCTGAACCAAGGAAAGCTGAAACCATAGAAATTGTCCTACCTGTCAGGCCGATTTATTTATTTATTTATTTATTTTTATGCTTTGCATTCTAATTAACAGTTACTTGACCTAAAGAAAGGAATGCGACTTGTGGTTAGCACATGCACGCTGGAGACAGGGAGCTGCATTTATAACATGTTCTGATGAAGGCCTGCATTATTTATATTAATTGGAAGTGGGACTGAAGTCTATCTCCCTTTCCTCTAGTTAAGTGACTTGCCTCTGGGGCCCAGAATTACATTTAGCAAGCTCTCTCTCCCAGAGGTCCAATTCACGCTAAATTATTTCATGCAAAGTGGAAGAGCTCAGGGACACGGTGGAAACTTCCCCTTCCCTCATACTGCACAAGGCCCTCCCACCTGATGGCTTGGCGGTTGGAGCACCCTGTGCACTTGTGTGGGTTTAATCACAGGAGAACAGCACAGTTTCTGAGGAAATTCTACAGAGCGGCAAAATTTGAGCTACAGTGCTCAAATACAGCTAAGAGATCTTCCTCTGCACAACACTGTATTTTGCAGATTGCCTCCCTCTGCTCCAAACTTTGCTTTGCACCTGAGGGCACTGCTGAGGTATCCTGCTTCATGTTTGTGACCCAAAGTCATTTATTAAGTTTCAAATAGGAAGGGTGCAGGGGGCTACAGGACCACACTCTTCTCCTGAATATTAATGCACTTTCCAGTCTACTGGATCACACTTTCTGTTAAGATATCATTTCTGAAATGCTTGCAAAACAAATATTTTCAGTTACAGGATTCAGACATGCACATCTTGCTCAGATATAATTCTGATTTATAGCATTAAAGACTTAATTTGCGGGGGAGTTATGCTTTATGGATGAGTATTTTATAATGTGAAATATAAATTAACTCTTCTGTTTATTCTGGGCACCCTGCTGGTTTTATTCTTACTTTGCCTTGAAAATTTAGTATTTGCCTAAAACATTTTTCATAAATAATAAAACTGAATGAGATTTTTTGCTTTTTCTTTCATGTTTTGTTTTTAAATGGACTATACAAATGAAGAGTCAGTCTAACTGCAGAGGCTGAAAAGAGAAGAGCAGTGCCTCTTGTAAGGCTGCAGAGGAAGTAAATCATTTGAATACTGAATAAAGCACTAATGCTTTATTTGTCCTCAGTATAAATAAAGGTAGCCAAGGAGAAAACTAATCAGAATGCCTAAATAATGTACAATTTTTATTTTATGTTTTATTATATATGAAGGACATTTTTATTCCAAACTCAGGAACATCATATAGTTAATGAAACAAGATGCGTACTCTAATATGATACATATGAGCAAACCAGCTATCTCTACATTAGTCTAGTGGAAGGTGCCAGATCAAATTAATGCAGTATCTCAAAGCCTTAAAGTACCAAAACTTCTCAATGGGAAGGTGGAAAAGGGAGATATTGCTCTACTCTATTTGAGGCTGAGTCTATAGCATTTCTGCTAAGGAATAAAAATAGAAGGGCAAATGGAGGCAATGGATGACTATGGAGAGAATTTATGAAGATGAATGTCTAGCGGGGGTGGCTAGCAGGCAGCTCTACCTGCCGGTCAGTAGCACCTTGATAAGGTCCTGCCATTCTGTAGAGCAGTGGGAGATCTCCAGACTTAGGTACAAAAACCTGCACAAGGTGCACACATATCTCAAAAGTTGTAAGTGTCACAACCTGATGTCATCTGGATGCTTCCACTTGGCTAGCCCCCTTATTTCATTGGATCACTTTTCCATGGTGCCAAACGACTCTTCGTGGTTTGGGATGAAGTCCTCTTCCAGAAAGGCATGAGATCTGCTATGAACTTTTCAAGAGCTATAAAAAACCTACTTCTGGCTGCAACTATGTTTTTCTGCACCAATACACTCTTTAGGACTATACATAGCCACTTTCATAAATCTTAAAAGTTGCAATTTCCATCTCTACACATTTAAAGACCAGTGTAATCCTGACTCACCAGCAAAACCTGAAAGACTCCATAATCATTTATTTTAGCCTAAAAACATCCTCAAGATAGATTTGAAAGGGCTGTTTAGTTTAGCTGATTTGTCATCCTTACCCAGTATGTAGCAGTTGAATTCTTAACCTGCCCTAATTCTTCAGAGAGTGAGATCAAGCTTTGCCGCTCTCAGAGCAACCTAAATTTGCCTCTGTTGCCTCCATTATTCTCCCTATATCTATCAGATCCCTAACAGATGTTTATGCCAAATTATATAACCCCTGTTTAAATCGAGTTCTTGGTCTCTTGTATCCTGCTTAAGAACTGCCAACTCAGAGAGAATATTACAGCCCTGTAGCTACCGTGAAGACAAAAGGGATGTCAATGACAGCGATTTGGTATCTAATTTAAGAAGATCAGCAGGCAGGCACTCTCAGTTTTCTTTTGTGCTGTCCTTATGCTAATAATAATTATAGTCTTACCTTGATCTTATCTTCAGGTCTGACGAGGCAGATGTGCATATTTTAGTGACTGTATTGCATGCAATGATCTCTCTCAGTGAATGGCCACAGAGGCAAGGCACTTGCCCCACTTGCCCAGAATTGCAGTAGGTCACAACAGTCACACATTTGAAATGCTACTGCAGCTCTAATTTTACATATATGGAGAACATTCAAGAGCTCGTATACAATGAGTGATGTTATCATAGAACAGTCTTAAGTCACTAGTTTCCTAATCGTATCTCCCAGAACTTAGTGTGCATGCAAAAATCCAAAAGTGCTAATTAAAAACAGGATAATCCTTGGTTAATTTAAAGTAGAGACTGCCCGTGATAAAAGGCTAACTTTCCTATTTAATTTTATCTTAGGAACTCCATCACTGAAAGAATGGATAACTTACTAGAAGGAAATTTGATAGAACGGCTGCTGTTACCTACAAGTGGGACAGGATATATTCCATAAAGGTCTCATTTCAGCCCACAGCTTTCAGGCAATCCACTGTCTTGTAATCTGTTGCAGTGAGTGTTACAGGATTCTCTTGTGCTCTGGGTGGTGCAGTAGGGAAGGCAATACAATAGATGAAAAAATCTTGAGCTAAATTAGATCCTTGAAGAATATTTGTCCCACTTTCCTAGATGTTTCCTATTTCTCACAGTTTTATTTTTGTCTTTTACTCCTAAAATCTTACACATAGTGCTAACATCTAGTTTTCTTCTTACTTCATTCCATCTTACTTCTCTTATTCTGGAGAAATAATTTATACTGCTAGGGATTTACCCCTCAAGATGACTGTGTATTATAACATGATGATTATCTGGAAAGCTAAATTATACTCTTGCTACAGATATTGATCTGTAGCATATTTTTGGATTTCTTTTGAGCCAGTGATGGTTAGCTCGAAAATCTAATTTAATTTACTTGTGTCTATTTCACTTATTCTTCTCTTAGATAGCTTTTTTTTTGCCCTGAGGTAGAGAGATTACCTGTGTAAGTCTGAACAAGTCACCTTTAAATTCCTTTATATTCATTGAAGAGAAAAGGACACTGATAAAGTTTTTATTTTAAAATAAAATTGCCCGGTCTTGTGCATATTCTGCTCTAATGACTACAAAAAATAGAACACCATCATAGATTGAAAGAGATAGCTTTAAAATATTTACAGTTAATAAATAGGACCCCTGACAAGATACTTTGAGTAGTTTGTTTATTTAAGTAGCCCGAATGGAGAACTCTGATAATAAAGTTAACTGTAAAGAATTAACCAAATTGTAAAGAATATTAACTTAAATCATTTCACAAAGCCTAGGGAAGCATAATATATGGGGAAAAATTCATTTTTTTTCAGATTTATTTTTCATCATTTATGCATACTTGATTCAAAGATAAGAGCATAATACGGATAAAAAAGAATTTGGCTTTGTTTCCTGCCTATGTCTATGCCTGGTCTATGTTCTCTGATATATTTTTATTCTTGCTTATCTTAATTTATAAAATTTTACAGATGTTTCTGCTATTTTCCGAGTAGGAAATGTGTAAGACATGTTAAAGAATACTTACTTATGACTGCAGTCCCTACTTAATAGTCTTGTAAAGATATAAAATGTCTGTCAAAAGGAAGTTGTACATTCATGGGGGGGTGTACGGTTACTAGGGCAAAAAGAAAAGGGCTTAAATTACAGTAAGATGCATTTAGGTTAGTTATAAAGGAAAATATTATAGCAAAAAAGGTACATCAGGCAGATTAAAGTATTTTAATTTCTGAAGGAGCAGGCTGGATAAATATATAAAGGAATTATTTAGATAAGTAAAGCTTGTCTTGCAGTAAGAATATACACTCTTGAGGTCCTTTCCAGCTGTATTTTCACTGATCCTTTGGTTTTGTGCTTCACTGCAACAAAAAATTGGAGAGCATGTCTATCAGAGCATGGATTTCATTGAGAGAAAATTGAGGAAAATCAAGGCACAGGCTGCACAGAGAGCTTCAAAACAGAGACTGCTGAATTACATATTATTGATACATGACTCCAGATGCACAATAATCATTTTGGAGGATCCTTACAATTTCAACTTTCGTGTTTATAAATTACCAAAGCCGTGTTATTATTCCTCCCTTAGTCTTTTCAATTACTTAACAGTGCAAAGCAAATAAATTGGCTCTTTTCAGACTACTTGGAAGCTGCTTGACAGTGAAAAGCTTGATTTATGGGAGAAAGGTGTTCTATAGATAAACATTCTTGTAAATATTTCCTTTTTTTTTTTTCCCTTGTGAATTAATAGCATAGGGAGAATCTTTGCTGATGTTTGAAGATGACCAGTAATTGAGTTTTCCTCCCTTCTCCCTTTCCTCCACTCTTATATTGAGTCTTATTCCACAAATAGCAACCTTGAAGACAAGTCTAAGTGTAGTGGTAGAAGAAAGGTAGTAGGAATGGTCTTTTTCAAGCAGGATTCCATCCATTTGATTAATGACTGAAGAAAAGATTTATGAAATATATTAATGGAAACAGCTGTTGGTGACAATATTTATGCCTGACTGCATCTGTAAATAAGCCTGATTAATCAAACCACAATGAGAAAGAAATTGCTTATTTTTAATATGCAAAATTTGTTGAAGTTAAAAAGTAATACAGAGCGAGCTACCTTTTTTATTTTGGGGATCCCTTATGCTTCTTTGATTCTTTCTGCCCTCATTCAACTTATCTGGCTGCTAATTGCTTTTATTTTCATTCAACTCTTATTCTACATAGCAGAAAGAATAATGGACTGACCCATCAGGGAGAGAAAACCCTTTGTGATTAGCTAGGTCTGAACAACGCCACATTGCTATCAACTTGAGAATATGTTTTACAAAGTAAGGAGTGTTAGAAGGCGATAGATGGATAGACAGACAGACAGAAGCATCTGTCCAGATAGATAGACAGGCAGATATTGATAGCTAGGTGTGATGGGTGTGCTCCTTCCCCAGCTCAACCTGATATTTACAGGTAGCTGTATTCCAGGTTGCCTCCCTAATTTCTTCCCCTACTCATACATTTACCATCAATAACAGTCCTGATGGCTGCATCCTGAAGGTGAGATAAGGCTAATTGTGCATACATCAGCCAAAAGTTCTCTGAAATAAAAGAATGATCTTATCCTACAAATATGGGGACAACCCAGGAGCCCATTGAGCTCTCCTTGCATTGCAGCCACTGCACACCAGGATATCCCCTTGAGCAGAGACTCCTTTCAAGGATACTCCTCGGGGTTTAGAGATCCTAACAGATTAATGGTAGTGTGCTCTTTTTTGAATTTGTAAACTTTAGTGACATAACTGTGCACAAAATCCCTTAGTCATAAACTGTTGATTAGGTCTGGGACTAGAATTGGATTCAGCTACACCCAGACTCCTCTCAGGAAAGCAAGAGGGTCCAGTTTGAACCATGCGTCACAGCAGGAGGGTATCTTTGATAATTCTGTGCATTTCTTGTATCCCATGCAGTAAATAATAAGTGACCTTGCCATAGAATCTCGTGGAACCATTGTCTGTATCAATATTACTGTTTCTTTCCTGTGAGTGAAGTGCATTGTGTCACTCCCTGCCATCACCACTCATTTCGTGACACTAGGAAACAGAAATGAGTAGATAGGCAGGCAGGCAGGCAGGAAGATGCATACATCTACTTTGTGATTTGTTCCAGATGCCAAGAGAGGAAGTTTAACAGATTGACTGATCATCTGCCTCCTGGATGTATAATGGCTGTAATAATACGTGGGGTCAATCTGCAACTGGTTGCTCATGAAAAGTAATTAACCTGGTTCATACCCTCACCCGAGGGAAAATAAATAATATATGTATCTTCCTTTGGTTGTACTTTGTAAGCAGAATTTACTAACTTCATAAGCACTCTCAATCTAGGTATAGAGCAAGGGTTTCTGCATTAATGGAAATAGAGATATAGTGTCTGGGAAAGCTCAGAAGCAAATGTCAATCAGCTGACAGTGAAAGAAGTTCTTCTGCCTGAAGTCATCTGCTCATTTCTCCATTCATATTCTTGGCTACCTCTATCATCTTCTATGAACTGCACATACAGCTGAGCACTGATTTTGGAAATATGCATCATCTCATTGTTTTGATCAGACAGGTGAAGCAGGATTCATCTCATCAAAAAGATGAGTATCTTCTCCAAGCTAAATTTGCTTGGAGGGGGACATATAGGCACCAAGAAGGTCTTCAATATCTCTTAAGGCGTGACTATTGGAAATTAGATGTAATTACATAAAGTTTTGGATTTCACTTTGTTGAATTTCACTACTTTGACTGAGGTAGTCTTAGATTAGATTTCTAATTTTCAAATAGGTAATGGGAGGTTGAAAGACATCTAGTCACTCACTAGTCTTGATTAAACTATTTTATTTTTCATCACTTACTTATACTTCTTTTATCTTTACAAAGGCCTCTTGCACTTACTCCTCTCACCTATAATATCCCCCAAGGCAAAGTATTCAAATGCTATCTAAGCATGTGTGTGTGTGTGGGGGGGGGGGGGGGGGGGGTCACCATCCCC